>JAXQQM020082088.1:0-183279 GCA_034641835.2 Pinus albicaulis
AGATGGAATATGGGTTTGAGTCGAAGGTGTACTAGCTCTGGATCTGGATGAAACAAGTGGTGTTCTAGAAATCAATCTTCTGCCTCTGCTGCTTATAAATCTCCCCCTTGAATCTCTCTCCATACGCATAAAATTGTTTTTGGATGCTAAGAAACAAAGGTTACCTAGTTTTCACTTCCCCGGCAACGGCGCCAAAATGTTTGGTCTCAATCTAGTCTCCTAAACTGAGCTCATTTAATTGTCAACCAAGATTTGTAAACTGCTGAAGTGAAGTGTACTGTATGTACCTAGGTGATTGTTTCCTAATGTGTTGTGTGTAGTGTTTTGTGATGTTTTTGGTCTTTTATGATGATTTATGATGTTTTTGGTCTTTTATGATGATTTATGATGTTTTTGGTCTTTTGGTGGTTTTATGTTTACAAGGAAAATGCCTAGAAAGCTAATGGAAAGGAGCTGGCGATCAAAACAGAGTTAAGCCTAATTGATGGAATGTCAAATGGCAAATGCAATTGGAAACATTGAAGTAGAATCAAATCTAAACTATGACAAAGTAAAAGAAAAGCTTGATAATGACTTTTAAGCAAATGATTCAAAACACAAACTAAACTTGAGGAGTGATCACTAAGTATGCAAATCCTCTAACTAATCAATTAAACAACTAACTTACAATGATGCAACATTTTGTCCTTGATTAGAGATTTGAAACATATTTAGGGGAAAACATTGTTATCATCATAAGATCTTCTATTCTAGAACTAGTTCCTATCTCTATTATGCAATTCAATTGAATGTCACAAAACCTTTACTCATGAGTTATTGATTTCTTTCCAAAGTAGTCTTTTGAGGAAGAGCTCTGTTTATAAAATGATGAGGAAATTGCAGAGGTACTTCAGGCCTTAAAATGATGTTGTCTTCTGTTCATATGGTTATTGATCAATTATGGATTTTAGAACAAGAAGAAGTTTGTGAATAATGAAGGTTGTTTTGTTAATCTTAACAACTGAAGTAATCTATTGTGCAGTGGATGACAATCTGAATGGGAAGTGCAAGTGCAATGAGTTAATCTAAAAATGAACTTAAGATGCCACTAATCTAGAACAATGTTGAACTACAAGTCATCATCAAACTCAAAACAAGGTAACTGAACATGAGTTAAGTGCAATTAAACTCCGGAGTATCCTAACTATGCTATCATGCATTATTCTATGAAGTTACACAATCTGCTTGTCCATCATTAGTGATATTTTGGAAGAGTTCCTTCTTTTGGAAGAGGTATTAGAACAATTATGACTGTGTAATTGAATGCAAATGCAAGCAAAAGACTGAAAGCAATGAAAAAATAAGATATCATATCCATATCCTACTCGTCATTATGATGTTTTGGACAAGCGTTTAAGAGCAAGAGCAGAGATGATACTTAGTGCAAACACACAACTAAATCATTCATTATCACGGTCATGTCTTGAACTTCTTAAGAATTTCTTGGAAGAGTTTCTTCTTGTGGAAGAGTGATTAGAACAAGTGTAACTGTGATAGTGAACAACAAAAACTACAACTAAATTCTACAGTACTATAGCCATTCATCATTCATCATTATAATCTTTTGGAAGAATTTCTTCTTGTGGAAGAGTTAGAATGAATATAACTACAGTAGCTAATTAAAAACAACTATGAATTCAACTCCTAATCCTACAATACTATAGTCATTTCCTATTCATAATTATAGTCTTTTGGAAGAGCTTCTTCTTGTGGAAGAGTTCGAACGAGTACAACTACAGTAGCTAATTAAAACAACTATTAATTCAAATGCAAAGTGTAAAGGCAACTAGAAGACTTATCTAATTTACGCAAAATAAATCCGTGCAAGAGGCAGGGGCCCTCTACCACCTGACGGAATTCAACTCTAAATCAAATCAACGCCTTCATAATAACACTGTCTGCTTCATTAAAGATGAAAGAACTTGAACATAACACTCTGCGTCTTCAGAAATGTAGCACAGAGTCTAAACAAAATCTAGCATCAAATCTAACATAAAATATCTAACATAGCTCTCGGTCTCCCAAGTGTTTATAAAGCAAATGCACATAACAATACTTGCAACAATTCAGGAACACTGTCTTTCCTTATCGGAATCACGTTAGGACTCTTTGAAGTGGCCGCGTGAAGAGGAAAAGACATCTGGACTGAGACAGTCCTAATAGAAGTCTTCCTTCCTAAATGTGTTCCCACGTTCAAAACCATACCCAGAATTCGTTTCTTCCTCCATGATGAGCAACGAACCATGTAGACATGATGTGGATCATGCCCATATGCGGTTTTTCTCAAGAGGCCACCTGGAACATACTCAAACGTGAAGGCAGCTGCAGAATCGCCGGTTAGCTACGGAATGTCTGCATTCTGCAGCTAGTTCCAGTCAAAATGCTTTACAATGGCAAAAATCACAAAATTTAGCAAGTCAGTCATGTAAATCATTCTAAAAGTAATTTTAACTAAATTCATTGATCAATTGGGTCTAGGATAGCAATGGAAAAAGGAAAATGAGGTAAAGTGGAATGAAAGAAAGCACAATTTTGAGGCTCAACACCTCCACATCTCGCACTGCATTACTGGAACCAGAAGTCTCTGCAAACCATTGGCAATACCCTCAGAAGGTATATTGATCAAGCAGTGATAAAATATCAATACTCATGTGCACGTATATGTGTCGAGGTGGATTTGGAAGTTGGGCTACCTAAAGCTATCAAACAAATGGTTGCTAACTAGACCCATATCCAGGAGTTGGATTATGAGTAGCTTCCATTTAAATGCAGGCACTCTCATGGCTATGGCAATTTTGCAAGGAACATTATTACATTTGGTCAAAATTTCGATAATTTAGTTCCGACACTTTTGACGTATTATCGGAAATTTCCCCAATTTTTATCAATTTTTCAAATGCTTCCAACAACTGTCGCTCTAGCAACATTTTTGGAGTATTGTCGGAACAACGACATTTAGGAAAATCGTTGGAATACTGACGTTACATGAAAAACTGTCGAAATACCAACATTACAGGACAAATGCCGATATTGCGACGTTTAGTAGACCTCCGTCAGTCTTGCGATGTTTAAGGAAACTGTCAGTCTTGCGACGTTGAGGGAAAAACCATCAAAATACCAACATTTAGGATTCACCATCAGTCTTACGACGTTTAGGAATTCCATCAGTATTGCAACGTTAAAGGCCTATGATAAAGTTTCTATTACAACTCTCAAGCTAAATAATTTGATTTGTGCTTTTTGTTTGGGGTAGCATTTAATTTACTACATATCAGAAAACACATGACATTCAATGATGTACTGAAGTAAAATAAAACAATTATAGACATTGTGACTATGCATTTCAAAAGCCTATAGAGAATGTAGGTTTTAATACCTAGAATGAACTTAAATTAATGCATCACTCAACAACTTTTTGTTTTATCTTAAAATATTGTTTTACCATAGATACGGGTTGTTTGATCTCATAGTTCACCAATATATGGTGGGATACATTAATGGATGGCATAAAATGTTGTAGGCTGAGCTCTTAGTGTTGAGGAATATTGTGGATGTTAAAAAATAAAATATTTGGTTTAGTTTTTTTTTTTCAATATCTTCAATAATTTTTTTTTTAAATTTCGTTTGAGGAAGGCCCTATCAAATTTTCTAAGTTGTGACCGCACGGGTGTCTTTTTCATGTTCGTGCGGTCCATTTTCCATTTGCTTCCTTGTGCCTTCGTTCGGTCGGGCACGCCGTGTCATGGCGCCTGCCCAAACGCGTTCAGGTCGGGTCGTTTCATTTGAGGGCGCCCGCCAAGATGCGTTCGGGTCGAGTCGGGTCATTTCCTTCGAGGGTGCCCAGCCAAATGTGTTTGGGTCAGGTCGGGTCATTTCATTTGAGGGCACCTGCCCAAACGTGATCGGGTCAGGTCGTTTCCAGTGTCTTTCCAACCAGTCCATACCCAGTAAGACATCATAAGACCCCATTGGCAGGATGTTTAAATCCACCTCTAGCTGTTGTTCTGCCACTTCTAGCACGCAGTTACGAACTTTTGCTGTTATCTTTCATTTTGCGTGAGTAGCTAGTTGTACTAGCCAAGAATTCTTATATTTCTATTCCTTTAATTTACATATTTCCACTAACTTGGGACTTACATAACTCAAACTTGCTCCAGGATCTACCAAAATTGAAACAGGTTTAGTTAGTAAAGTATCTTCTAGCTCGATCATTGTAGGTTGAAAATCGGCCTGCCGATCTTCCAAGGCTGCATTGATGCGAGGTATGTTATGCGCCACGTCCCCCACTATAGATGCCTCCTACAGATTTGCTACGTTTTCACCTTTATTCCATTGGGGACAATTTTTATAATAATGAGCCTCCCCATAGCCCCAACACTGTAGAGGAGGTTTAGAAATCTGCCCTTGATCTGGCTTGCTTGATGCTTCTGTGGGCTTCACCTCAACTGGCCACTTGGTTCTTTGATGATTTTTACTGAACTGCTTACTGATAGAGTTTCATGTTGTACTTTTAAAGTTGTTGTTTTTACTGCCTTTAAAAGTAGAGTTATTTTTCTGATTTTTCTTTGGCTGCTAGCTCTTTCCTCCTTCACCCTTGGCCTTATTCTACTGATAGCACATTCGTGCTTTTCGGATAGCCTCATCCATAGTCTGAGGGTTAACAAATTCTATCCGCTCTCTCATATGAGCAGGTAAACTACTTAAAAACCTCTACACCTTGGCTTTCTCTTCTCGAAGATAAGGTACGTATCGTAACAGGGAAGTAAATTTTGTAACATAGTCGTCCATGGTCATTTGTCCCAGCCGAGGATCATGGAATTCCTTAGATTTGTCATCATAGAATCTTTCTGTCAAGTATTTATCCTTAAAGTACTCTGGAACAGTTCCCATGTGATGTTGCGTTCATCAATGTTGCGTACATTCTTCACCTCTTCCCACCACAGGGTGGCTTTTTCTCATAACTAGTATATAGTCAATCTGGCCTTCAGATTGCTGCTGTATTCATATACCTGGAAATACTTATTTATATTTATTAACCAGGCTTCAGCTGCCTCCTCTGCCTCACCATCAAATGTTGGTGGCTTAATTTTACGAAATTCCCCTTGCAGTTCCACTTTCTATCTTTTAAGATCTTGCTGATTGGACAAATTACCTGACTCTGCCTCATTAAAATCCCTATTTTTGCTCTTCTGGGAGAGACTCTTTTCAGTTCTTCCAGCAGTGTTATTCTGAGTTTTTTGGTCCTCTGATTTTGTCAATAACTGTTTCTCAGCACTGGGGTGTCTCGTCTCCTGATTTTGTTTATCGGACAAACTCTTCAAGATCCTTTCTTGATCTTGTAACAACCTCTCACTGTCCCTCTAGACTCTTATCATTTCCTCTTGGAGGTTTTGTACCGTATTTAGCAGAAATGAAGTTTGTTTCTGTTGTTCCTCAAGAAATCGACTCGTCTTTTGGTGTTGTTCCATAGTTAATTGAACCCACATTTCCGGATTCAAAACTATTGGGGCTTTAGTCTCCTTCGGTTGTGATTGGGTTGCCATTTCTCTTGCTTCCCCTTTGTGCAATATACACATACACAACTTCACTGTTATTAGACCCTTAGGATCCCAATGTAGCAATCCGGCTCTGATACCACTTGTCACTTCCATCCACATCTATTTACACTTAGTAAAAAAAAAATATTTCACACTTATATTTACCACAACCCATATTTACATCGGATTTTTAATCCTTACAATGCAATCACCAACCATTCGTTCTGAAATGACGTAGTTATCATGCAAATATAAATATATAATCGATTTGGTAATTGCTATGGTTTAAATCTTGGTAAAGCCCCACATGGGAATGTCACGTGTGTTTGAATGCAGAAAACAATTGCGCATGTAACATTTGTGTACTGGTGCAAGATTTGTTAATTGCTACTCGAGTTGAGTGTCTCGAATACTGTTGGGCATTAATCAACAAACCCTATACAATTTTAGACTTAATTGTAGCGTCCTGTTTATGGACTGCTGGTCATGCCACATGGCGCTTAACTCCTCTCACCGAGGTGGAGGTGTCAACTCCTCTGGCAATGCTATACATGATTATTAAGTTTTTGGGACAGGTGTGATTCTCGCCTTGATTTCCTCGGAGATAGCAAGCGAAAACAACTGGAGTCTACAGCCAGTCGACTAATTTTCTCAGCATTATCGCTCTCCCAGTTGCGCGCTAGCTGGTTCGAATCTTCTCTGGTTTATATGGCATAAATTTCTCTGGTTTTATGGTAAGCATTCCCTTGACATGCCTTCCCAGTGTTTTCCAGTTTTATTAGCTCTGTTCAATTCCGGTTTTAACTTCCATTTATTTTTATGTGTTTACCATGGTATCATGATGATTCTTCCAGGTTTACTCGGCTCACGCTGGAGCAGAATCCCCACCTCTGCTTGAAGAAAAATATCCTCCCAGCAAAACCCCTATGCATCTTTGGCAGGTATGGAAACTTACCCGACAACCTTTGCACGATTCAGGGTATTCAAGCTAAGTTGTAATATCGGTTCGGCCTTTTGAATGTTTAAGGATATTTCTTTTAACACTCATCCTTTTTTTTCTTTTGGAATTGGTCAGGCTTCATGAAACAAGAACCCTCGACGGGTAAGCTATTTCAGGCTTTCTCTTCCTAGCTCGGATTATCCTTTCGCAAATCCTTTACTTACCTATGAGTTTATTAAGTTTCTAGCTTGGTGGTTTGCTTGCAGGTTAGGAAGTCTCGCCAAACCCTTCCCTCAGCTCCTCGAGTTTAAATCTCTTCCTGCAGATAATATGACTTTGTCGTCCATTCACGGGTACCCTGTGCTGATACAAGTATTAGGTAGCCATGGTTCCAAAGCTTGCATAATCGTTATGTATTAAGTCTAGAATACTCTGCCTAGGGGTTGTAGCTTCGCAGAGTCTAGTTCTTTTATACTGTTAGCTCTCTAAGCTTCATTTCATTTCAATATGTATGACGATTATGGATTGTAGCGATTTTTGCCCTATGTAACTATTTAAGGTTTTGGTTAATGTGACTGAAGCTTCAAAGTCTGATAGTCATGTTGTTTGTAATACCCTGGTCTGGTACTCTTTTACCCTTTTGTTTTATTCGAGGGTTCTTTTCCCTTTACGGGTTTATCATTTGGTAGACAGAGTTCCCACTACATTAAAGTATATTTCTTTTTAAGAGCTATCTGTAAGTATTGTTTATCTCCTATTGACTCGTATCGTCATAATGGTGTATGAAAATGTATGAACACTTATGGGCCTCCACTGATAGTATAGTTTTCATTATAGCGTTATGGCATTCTGGCTTTGTGTTCTCCCTCTATTGTATTATGAACTTATGTGCGGGTTACTGCCATAGTTGTACAATGGATTCTTTTTTTTTTATGGTTTCACATATTCATATTGTCTTGTACAATATGATAGTAATCGTTAAATGCACTGAATATTTATATCGTTCTGTGTTTCCATCATCATGGGTTTCTACGTTTTTCTTGCAAAGATTTACTCTGATATCATTACTTCAAACAAAGGGTTATGGTTTCCTTGCATACTGCTATTTAGGATATTAAATTGTTGAAAAATCGCTTAGACCTTACGGCACCAGTCCGCCGTTTTAAAGGGCTGCGTATTGCTTTTATAAAACGAACAGGAACAGGGCAGGGTTTCGACCCAGACTCAGTTATACAAGTTCAGTACCTCCTTAACTCGGATTTACTACAATAACACTGTTTGGAAAGTACATTTATCATTGTTTACTATTGCATGCATAGCCATTTTCTTTCCTGTCTTTCATTTTATAACTACAGTGTTTACTCGTACAGTAGTTTTAAATCAGTACTAAATTTTTTACTCCCTATTTTCCTTTCGTTTTATAAACACAGTTAATCTATTCACAGAGTTTTGTTCTTAAAATAAAAATATAAAACCCCTATACATTTCAATATGAGTCTTATTGTGAGAGAAAGTAAATTCAGCTTTTCAATTCTCTTGTTCGCTACACATGGTATTATTACAGAAGTAGAAAGAAGTTAAATCTAGCATACAATCTTTCTTTCCTCTACACAGAGTATTAACGTACCAGGTTATCTGGCAACTTCCAGTTTACTGAGAATTTTCTAGACAGGTACTTGTAGCGCTAGAACATTCAAAACTTACTAGTAGAAAAAAAATCTTTAACCAGTAAAAACCATGAACAGTCTAATTTTTCTGCAATCTCTAAAAAAAAACAGTTAACCTGTATTCATAAAGTTCCAGTTATTGAACACTTATCTGAAAAGGAACAATAACCCTTTAAACTATGGTCCTCCAAACCATCAAGGGAGGCAATGACATCCTCCTCTTGCCCCCTAGCTCCAGAATTCTGGATGGCGCCACGGGTAACAGTGGATAATTCCTCTGTTGTGACCTCTGGATGGCCAATCCAGTCACAAAATAGGTAATCTGGTTCACAAGGGTTGCAAAAGCTATTCTCAACTGGTCTTCCACCCAGATCTAGAAAATGCTTCACCCTATTTCCAAATTTCACAGAATCCCCACCTCTCTCCTGGGATTCCATTTTATCCCAGAGGGTAGGTAACTATTTTTCCAACTGTTCCCAACCACCTCCTATTCTTAGAAACTTTCACCGGCAGCTTAAAGGAATTCTTTTCCATTCACTTGTTCCTCCTATTAACTCAGTAACAAAATAAAATAATACTTTTGTTTCAATAACAATTACAAATAAGTCTTTCTTGCCAAGAAAATAAAAATAAAAATAAACAAATAAGCCAATTGTATTTTAACTGGTTGTGGCTAGTTAACTCTTAATGAGTCTGTCACAATTTTACTAAATTTCATTCGCTCACATGTAATTTTTAATTCCATTTTTAATTTAAACATGATTTAATTGGATTATAGTTATTCAAATATTTTTAAAATATAAATGACAAGAGTCCGCCAATTTTTCATCTCAACTCTTTTTTCATCTTCAACTTCTTCTTTCTTTTCTTTTCTTTTTTCAACTTTTCATCTTCAACTCTTTTTTCATCTTCAACTTTTTTTTTCAAGATTAGTTTTTATCTTGGAACTTATTCTTAATTATCTTTATTTTTTAAGATGGTGAACTCCTTTGCCCCCCCCCAGAATAATCTAATATAGATCATTTTGGCAGTAATATTATCCTTATTTTTTTAAGATGGTGAACTCTTTTGCCCCTTAATAATCTAATATATTTGGATTCAGTTAAAAGCTATTTGAAAATACCTCTCAACTTTTATGCTATATAATTTTTTCTTAATTACTCATTTCATTAAATAAATAAAGGCTGTAAATTTAATTAAAATTTATGTAAATTAATATTAAATATAATTGATTTATGAGAGATATAAAATTATATTTTTATATAGTTAAATTTATTTTCAAAAATCCCATTTACTTTATATACAAATTTGATAAAATAGTAAGTTTTTTATAATTTATAAATTCATATATTTTTTTTCTTTTTCCTACGACGTTTTGGACATTTAGATATGCAATTAAAGACACTTAAGTCGAACAAAATATTTTCTGGTAGTTGTCAAGACATTGAAACTTATTCATCGATTGGTAAGGGATTATCCTTTCTGCATATTCAGAAAATAAGAAGAAGAAATGCAAAGCTCCTCTATTACGCTCCTCTAATACAACTCCACTAGTGGGGTGTCCCAATTTTTTTAGGATGGTTCCATCCTCTAGCCTTCCAATTCTCTTGGTGCAAAAGTACTTTTCTAATTTGGCTAGAAGATTGTTGAATTTAAATAAAATATCCGATTCTTTTGTTAGAAGAAGATATATGTTGTTGAAGTTTAATATAATATTCCTTATGAATAGGAAATAAAGGATTTAATGATTGGGATCTACTGGAAGACATAATTACTCCATTTTCATTACCTAGATCACACATGCATATTTATTGACTTATTATGAGTTGAAGAACATGCATTTTACATTAATCAAATCTTCCCCATGGTTTAAGAGCATAAATTTCGTTGTTATAGTTGTAATTTATAATCCAGCATGGCTAGTATTTATTTGAGCTAAGTAATTATGTGAAAATGAAATAGGATATGATAATTTCATTTAAATCCTAACTCTGACTTTATTATTCTACTAACTGGATTTACTAATTCAAACATAAATTCAATAGATGGGATTGAAATTTTTATGGTTGTTATTCTGCTAACCAGATTTCCTAATTTGAACATAAATTCAATATATGGGATGAGAAGTTTAATGGGTGGAATTGTTTCGCATTAAAAATCTTGTTCGACTAGCTACTAAAAGCCTTAAACTGCGTGGGAGCTAGAGAAACAAAAAAATGGATCTGAAGTTTTATGGATGGACTTATTTCACAGTAAAAATCCTACAATTGGAGTTGAAAGAAACAAAAATTTGTTGTGTCAATGTGAATAAATTTCCCCCTTGTTCTTGGAGACATACTATGGAAAAAGAAGTCGTAATTAAGCCAATTACTGGTAATCATAGTGAGTGAAATATTGTCCAAGAAATTTAATTAATCTCAAACTTTGACAACTGGATTAGTTTCCAACCTATTCCTGTTATTTTTTTTTTTAAAGAAGATAATAGATTAATTTTTTAAATCAGATTAAATGAATGAACATGGTTATTTATGTTTTGAATAAAGAAATTAATTATGGAATCCTTTTCCATAAATACCGATGATGAAGTATTGCAATATTCCAGAGTAGTTGAGGAAAATAGTTAAAGCAGTTACCTTTTCCTCTAAGGATAAAAAGTAAATCTCAATGAGGAAATGGGATTCTGTGACTAGGGAAAACAGTCAAAAGGTTGAAGGGAAAGAGTCAATATAGAACTTGTTGGAACCAAAGAAAACTCAAAAGCCCTCAATTATGGTAAGAAAAGAAGATTGGACTAGAGGTCTTCAGGTCTCAACCAGAATTACTGCTAAATAAGCCCTACTCTGGTGCGGAGCACAAGGGAGACAAGGACGTAACAATCTCTCTCAAGGTTGGGAGGTCATCATCAGAAGCTTCCGAGTAAGATAAGTATCTATAGAAGTACATGAAATTTAATGGTTTATGAAAGTTGTAAGTATTTTTTGGTCATATAAATAGATACTTCTATAAATGACAAAAACTGAAATACTTTACCAGAAACAACTCTTTTTTCTTTTAATTCCCTTCCTGTTATAAATGTTAATATTTATATGAGTATGAAGGAGAAATAATACACAATTTCTATGTATATGTATATAAAAGAGAAATGATCTGCTATGAATAAATTATTCCTAGCCTTCATTCTTGCAAGCTAGAATAGTACCCTTCTACATAAATGTCTAATGTTGAAAGAGTAAATATAAACAGAAGAATTATAGTTACATATACTGTATTTATGAGAGACTAATGAACGGACTGTTAGTTTAGTCTAGAGTAATTACTCCAGACACAACAGATTGCCTTTCCATACCTATTCTCATGCTATACTCGAACTAGGGTAATAACAGAACAACCTGGAGTTATGATGGTCTGGTCATCGAATTAAATAGTAGAACTGTAAATTACATAAGGAGGGTAAAAAAATGATATGTAAACTCTCGAATAAAAAATTTTAGACAGAAAAACATATTAAACTGAGACACTATATTCATAAGAGATAAAACATTATAAGGAAGAGTTAAATGGTACAAGCACGTAAAAACATAAAAAATTATAGAATTCTATTCTGTTACGAGCTAGGTCTGAAGAAATTGTATTCAATAAACCAATAAATCCTATATATATACATGTCAGAGGAGTACCAAAATTGAATGAAAAACAATAACTAAGTAAAAATAAAATTAATTATTGATGTTAATAGTAAGAAAAATGTGCCTATAGGGCTTTCATAGTCATAACAAAGTAAACTCTGAGTAATAGGAGGAATACCTTTACAAGTAATGAAAAGGAGAATTTAAATGACATATCTGTGCAGCATAGAACCCCAACGACAAACCAACACATAATTTAATTAAAAACAACGGCAAGCCAACACATAATTTAATTAAAAACATTAAAGTAATACCTGAGGGAATTGCCGTTAGATTGTGGGTGTAAATTCATAGTGTTGAACCAAGAACCATGCATAACATATAACAAAAGTTTTCCTTCTTAGAAAAGTGCACGAAAATACGTTGAATTGAAGAAATAATAACGCAATTCCTGAAGGACCGCAAGGATCGGTTATTAAACCCTGAAAAACCCTACAAATCCTCATCTAAAAACTGGAGAGATGATTCAATGGCTGTAATACATGTATACAGGGAAAACATAGGTGCTATGGTTAGTCCAGAGTCAGCATATCCTTTGCAGAAGTTGTGAGCAGGGAATCGAATTGTAGTACCTGCATTACAACATAAGAACGTTAAATACAACCCTGTAATATATAGTATCATCCGAACTTCAACTCTATCATTTACAACGGAAAATGAGGGTTACCTGTGAGGAATAGAAACTGAGTCTTCCAAAGTCGAGACCTGCAAAGTAAATCAAGGTAGGAAAACATGGCTACAACCTAAAGCCATAATTTAACCTTGGTAAACAACTTAAAAATAAAAGTAGAAATTGTAATTATGTATATAAAAACACAAATATTACCTGTAATATTCATGACAGAGATGGTAGCCTGAACTCCCAAGGGTAGCAAAGCTGTCTCTCCATACCATAACCCTACATTAAGAAAACATAGAGGGTTAAGTGCCGAATAGGAATATTGTGAGGGATTAGCCGAAAATCCTGAATAATTTCTCATAGCTCAAAGAAGACATCATACCAAATAATGGAGCCGAGATGGCACATATGACCATAACAAAAACATACCTTCTCATAGCTAAAAGAAGTCGACATACCAACTAATGGAGCTAAGATGGCACATATGACCATAAGAAAACCATACCTATCACTGAATCATGATGTTGATGTAGGTGTTTAAGACAAGAGGCTATGGACGAAAACATGGACCATCACTAGGAGACAGGAAATGGAAAGAATTTACAGAGCGAAAAAGCCGAAGGCAGCCAGATTTTGAGAAAACGAGTGAGATGGTTAGGGTTGAGGGAGGTCGACTACCCTAACCCTCAACCGACCTCACTCCCGCCGTTGATTCAACCCCAGATGCAACGGTGAATAGAGCCCCAAGTTTCAGTTAGACGCGGGTTATGTGGCACAATGAAATCATCAGAAATATCAAAGTGTAAAAAATAATTAATTTTCATATTAATATCACATGGCTTGGGTTGGAAGGATTCACATGTAATTAAGACATCATAAATTGCAATTGATTGATATGGATAAGCGTTACAAGTATGAATGCTCAAAACATGAAAAGCATCATAAGAGTCAATATCGAATATCTACTGTACTATTTTCTCAGTCGGAGTCAAGTCTATAGACTCACACTTATATATACTTTGGAATGGGATAGTATTAAGAATTATTCCACTTAAATTCAAATAGATAAGTATTTGTTCATTAGGGATAGGATCGCATGTTAATTAAAATTCATGTATAGGTAAATTATTTAAAGATATATGTAAGGTAACAGGTATTGTTAAATGTAATGTGCTAAGGAATAAATTTGATAAATTATTAAGTTTTTTTTTTTGTAATGGATGTGACAAGTGGTATCAGAGCCGCATTTATACGCTGGGACCCAAATTGGTCAATTGAATAACAAACACCACGTGTAAATTGTGTAGAGAAAGTAGAAAGAATGTAATGAGAAAGGGATCGACGCATCAAGTACCCTGGAATGCAGGGGAACCTCCACCCCAAACCAATCCTGAAATGAATCCGGAGATGTGGATACAGCTAAACGTCGACCACCACCAACAGACCATTATATTACTGGAGGAACAACAACATCAAACTAGTATACTTCTGATTATAATGCATAATATACAGGAATAAATGGTCGGGGTAAGGAGCAACAATGAAAGACTGATGCAAGAATAATACATGATACTCAATAGCCTTTCTGACAAGTCAAACCAAGGAATAGTACAACCGAGTCCTGAAAGGGACACTGAAGGAGAAAATAAATGAAAATGACAAACTAATGACAAAAATAATGATAGACCAGAAAGGAGCCATTCACAATGAAGCAATAAAATAAAAAAGTATAATGAAGTTGAAGCTGTTACTGTGTCTGATCAACAAGATATACAGAAACAAAAAGTGGAACTACAGGTCGAGTTCCTAAAAATAAAACCTCCCACTTTCAATGGAGAGGGCGAAGAAGTGGTCGAGGCCTGGTTAATTAATTTGAACAAGTACTTTCGGGTATATGATTATAGCAACAACCTCAAAGCTCGCTTGGCTATTTACCAGTTGAGGGAGAAAGCTACTTTATGGTGGGAGGAAGTCAAAAATGTTTGAAGTATTAAAGAGCATAACATGACATGGGACGAGTTCCACCAATATTTCAAGGATAAGTATTTAACAAAACATTTATATGATGAAAAATATCAGGAATTCCATGATTTAAAACTGGGATAGATGAGAATGGATTAATTCATAACCAAATTCACATCCTTATTAAGGTATGTGCCTTACCTGAAAGATGATAAGGCTAAATTTCAACGATTTATGTGCAGTTTACCTGCTCACATGACGGAAATAATCGAATTCATGAATCCGAAGATAATGGACAAGGAAATTCGAAAATAACGAATGAGATATCAATAGTCAAAGTTAAAAGGAGAATTAGGAAAAAAATTGGATGCCAAAGAAAGGACAAAAAAGTAATTAAAATTATAAATATACCAGATCTAGTAATTTTAAAATTTCGCAAGAAATTCAGTAAGTAAGAAGTTTGGGAGAAATCAAAAGAGAACAAAATGGCCAACAGAATAAAGACCCACAGATGCCTCCAGCAAGCCAGAACATGGACAAGCCCAGAAACCTCCCCTACAATGCTACGGATGTGGAAAGGCACAGTACTACAATAATTACCCTGATTGAGGGAGAGTTGAAAGAACAAATAACCTACAAGAGGCTTCTACAGTGGGAGATGTGGCTCAAAATATACCCATAATTAATGAAATGCTTGAAGACCGACAACCAGATTATAAACCGACAATGATTGAACTAGAAGATAAGTTATTTTCACGAACTTTTTCTATTATGGTTGACCCTGGTGCTAGTTTAAGTTATGTAAACCCCCGAATAGTAGAAAATTATAACTTACAAAGTCAGAAATTCAAAAACCCCTCGCTAGTACAACTAGCTACTAGGGCAAAGAGAAGGGCAAGTTCCAAGGTTCCAAACTGCTCTTTCGAAATTGGGAACCAACAGTTAAACGTAGAACTGAATATTATACCTTTCGGTTCCTATGGAATACTACTTGACATGGACTAGTTAGAAAGGCATTGGTCTCTAGTAGACTGTAAGGAAAAGGTCATATACTTCATAGCCGAAGATGAGACATGCTAAGAATTGCAAGCGATTAAGAAACCTTTACAATTACGTCCCATCACAACCTCTCAATTGAGTAAATGTATCATAAAATGATGTCAGATTTATGGCATCCAAGTAGGATTTTCTAACTCTAAGAAAAAGAACCCTATGAAATAAAATATACCTTTATTACAAGACGTCATGGATGTGTTTCCAGAAAATGTACCAGGTTTACCTCTGAAAAGTGACATTGATTTCACAATCGAATTAATGCTTGATACAACACCAGTTTCAAGAGAACCTTATCAGATGAGTGTACCCGAGTTAACAGAATTAAAAATGCAACTACAAGAACTATTGGATAAGGGGTATATTCAACCAAGTGTATCCCCGTGGGGAGTACCGGTGCTGTTTGTAAAGAAAAAGGATAGAACCATGTGAATGTGCATGGATTACTAGTAGCTCAATAAATTTATAGTCAATAATAAATACGCACTACCACGTATAGATGATATATTTGATTAAGTGAAGGGACCAACTATGTTTTCAAAGATAGACTTAAGATCTGGATATCACCACATTTGAATTAAAGATGAGGAAACTTATAAAACAACCTTTCACACCATATATGGGCACTATGAGTTCATAGTACTACTGTTTGGTTTAACCAAAGCATTAGAAACATTCATGAGTTTGATGCATGGCATATTTCATCCCTTTTTGGATAATTTTGTTCTTATATTTATTGACAACATATTGATTTATTCAAGAACAATGGAAGAGCACAAGGAACATTTAAGGAAAGTGCTGGAGATGTTGAGAAAACATCAATTGTATTCTAAGTTTAACAAGTGTGAATTTTTCAAAGAACAAATACAATACTTAGGCCATGTCATTTCTGCTGAAGGTATAGCAGTAGATCCCGAGAAAATAAAGACTATCATGGAATGGAGGGTACCCTAGAACGTGGCATATATACATTATTTTATGGTATCAACTGGATATTATAGGCATTTCATTGAAGCATTCTCCAAGGTTTCCTTTCATATTACATCTCTCTAGAGAAAGGGGAAGGTGTTTAGGTGGACCAGTGAATGTTGCGCTAGTTTTGAATTATTGAAACACTTGCTGACTTCTGACCCTGTGTTGAGGGTAGATGACCCCAACAAGGAATTTAAAGTATGCATCAACGTCTTTAAGGAGTAGGAGAAATATTATCTAACGAGGGAAGGGTTATTTCCTATGAGTCAAGAAAATTAAAGGAGCATGAACAACGATATTCCACTTATGATTTGGAACTAACAGTAGTAGTGCACACATTCACGATGTGTAGACACTACTTATTGGGAAAGAGAATTGTGCTAAAGAATTATCATAGTATTTTAACCAGCTATTTCAAAAAATTTGATTTAAACGCTCGCCATGCAAGGTGGAATGCATTTTTAAGTGAATTTAATTTTGACATTCAGCATGTTCAAGACAAGGAAAATTATGGGGTTGGCACCTTGAGCAGAAAACTACATTGTGCGTATGAACTCTATTTTAATCAAGTCGAATATAAATTCAGGATCAGATAAAAGAAGAAGCTCAGAAATATCCTGAATACCAATTCCTATTGCAGAAATCAAAGGAAGCAAAAAAATAGGAAAAATAATCAGATTATGGGATTAGTAAGGACCAGCTTTTAACCTTTAAAGGAATGCTTTACATTATGAATCAGATAGTTTTAAAGAGTTGATCTTGGATGAATACCACCACAGTAATTATTTTGGACACCCAGTATACCAAAAAATGCTGATAGCAATCAGGAAGGTTTATTTTTGGCCCGGTATGTAGAAAAATATTGTTGAATATTTAAAAAAGCTTCTTGAATGTCAATAGGTTAAGGTGGAGAATCAACATCTAGCAAGGATTTTTGCAGCCCATACCTGTACCTGAATGGAATTGGGAGGTTATATCATTAGATTTTATTACTGGTCTACCAAGATCAAAAGGGCATAATTATTCCATAAAGGTGGTGCTAGATAGACTGAGCAAGGCAGCTCATTTCATACCGTGCAGTCCACTTACAAAACGGTGCAGATTGCAGATATTTTCATGAGAGAAATTTGTAGGTTGCATGGCATCCCAAAAACAATCATTTTGGATCAGGATGTAAAGTTAACTTCAACGTTTTGGAGGCACTATTTACTGGATTGCGAACACAAGTTAATTTCAGCACTGCTTATCATCTACAAATGGATGGACAAACTGAAGGAGTAAATAAAATCCTGGAAGACATGCTACGCATGTATGTAATGCAAAAACCTTCAAAATTGGAAGATTATCTACATTTGGTGGAATTCACGTACAATAATGGTTACAAGGAGTCTCTTAAAATGAGTCCATTCGAAGCCTTATGCAAAAGACAGTGTCGAACTCCCATTAACTAAAGTAGTCCAGAAGCCAAATTAATGCTTGGCTCAGAGATGTTGGCTAAGATGGAATTGGAGGTAAGGAATATTATACAGAACCTAAAATCGGCACAAGATCGACAACATATTTATGCATATAAAAAATAGAACCTGTCGGTAATTTGAATTGGTTGATCGTGTCTATGTGAGAATAAAACCAAAGAAAATCACTCTAAGGTGGACTTCATGTGCCAAGTTGGCTCCCAGGTTATATGTACCTTTCTAGATCTTGGAAAGAGTAGGACATATGGCCTATCGATTAGCATTACCCAGTCATATACAAGTGCACAATGTGTTTCATGTATCAATACTGAAACAATATGTGCATGATCCAGGGCATGTAAAACATTGGAAAAACATTAAGCTAGGATAAGATTTAATACCATATCCCTAAAAGGAATGAATCTGATGATTATTAATTTAATTCCTTGCTAAATGCAGGTTCAACCGGATGACAAATTTCTAGTATAACCTCAATGTATTCTTGATCAGAGAAAAATCACGCTCTGAAGGCAAGCCATCATCCAATTTAAAGTGCAGTGGAAGCACTTTGGCCCAGAGGAGGCTACTTGGGAAGACGAAGGATTTGTGCATGAGGCATACCCAGAGTTATTTTCTGATCTAGAATAGAACACTGAGGAAGGTTTTTACTTCTGGAGGGAGGAGATGTGACATCTGGATTAGTTTCCAAGCTATTTCTATTAATTTTGTTTAAAATAAGATAATACATTAATTTTTTTAATGATATTAAATGAATTAATGAATATGGTTATTTCTATTTTCAATAAAGAAATTAATTATGGAATGTTTTTCCATAAATGTTGATGATGAAATATTCAAAGATTCTAGAGTAGTTAGGAAAAGAAGTTAAAACAATTACCTTTTCCTCTGAGGATAAAAAGTAAATCCCATTGAGGAAAAGGGGTTCTGTGACTACGGAAAATACTCTTAAGGTTGAAGGGAAAGATTCAATCCAGAGCTGGATGGAAAAAGTGGAAACTCAACAACCCTCAATTCTGGTAAGAAAAGAAGATTGGACTCGAGGTCTTGAGGTCTCAACTAGAATAGTACGCTAAACAAGCCCTACTCTGGTGCGGAGCACGGGGGGGTGAGGACGTAATAGCCTCTCTCAAGTTTGGGAGGTCACCATCAGAAGCTTTTGAGAAAGATAAGTATCTAGACCTACATGAAATTTAATGGTTTATGAAAGTCGTATGCAATTTCTGGTCATATAAATAGATACTTTTGTAAATGACAAAAACTGAAATACTTTACCAGAAACAGTTCTTTTTCTTTTAATTCCCTTCGTGTTATAAATTTTAATATATATGAGTATGCAAGAGAAATAATACACAATGTCTGTGTATATGTGTGTAAAAAGAAATTATCTATTATGAAAAAAATCCTAGCCTTCGTTCTTGCAAACTAGAATATTACCCTTCTACATAAATGTATATTGTTTAAAGAGTAAATATAAACAGAAGAATTATAGTTACATCTACAATATTTATGAGATATTACTGATGAGACTGTTATATTAGTCCAGAGTAATTACTCCAAATAGAACAGATCATCTTGCCATACCTATTCTCATGTAATACTTACTCTAGGGTAATAGTAAACAACCCAGAGTTATGATGGTCCGGTAATTGAATATAAATAGTAGAACTATAAATTACATACTAAGAGGGGAAACAAATGATATGTAAACTCTCGGATAAATAATTTTAGACAAGAAACATATTAATTTGAGACAATATCATCATAAGAGATAAAACATTATAAGGAAGAGTTAAATGGTACAAGCACCTAAATACATAAAAAATTACAGAATCTCTATTCTGTTACCAGCTAGGTCCGAAGAAATTGTATTCAATAAACCATGAAAGACTATATATATATATATATATACACACACACACACACACATCTTAGAGGAGTACCAACATTGAATGAAAAACAATAACTGAGTAAAAATAAAATTAACTGTCGAAGTGAATAGTAAGAAAAATGCGCCTACAGGGCTTTCATAGCCATAACAAAGTAAACTCAGAGTAATGAGAGGAATACATTTACAAGGCAAAGACGAATTTAAATCACATATATGTGTGGCATAAGACCTCGGCTAAAACCAACACATAATTTAATTAAAAAATTCAAAGTAATACCCGAGGGCATTGTCATTGGACTGTGGGTGTAAATTTATAGTGTCGAATCAAGAACCATGCATAACATATAACAAAAGTTTTCCTTCTTAACAAAGTGCATGGAAATACATTGACTTGAAAAAGTAATAAGGCATTTCCTCAAGGACCGCAAGGATGGGTGATTAAACAATGAACCCTACAAATCCTCATCTAAGAAATAGAGAGAGGATTTGATGGCCATAATACCTGTATACAGAGAAAACGTAGGTGCTATGGTTAGGCCAGAGTCGGCATAGCCCTTGCAGAAGTTGTGAGGAGGGAATCACATCATAATACCCTTGTTACAATAGAAGAACATTAAATACAATCTTGGAAAATGCAGTATCATCCAAACTTCAACTCTATCATTTACAGTGGGAAATGAGGGTTACCTGTGAGGAAGAGAAACTGAGCCTGCGAAAGTCAAGACCTACACAGTAAATGAAGGTAGGAAAATAGGATTACAACGTAAACCCTGAATTTAACCTTGGTAAACAACTTAAAAATAAAATTACAAATGGTAATTATGTATATACAAATGCAAATATTACATGTAACAGTCATGACAGAGATGGTGGCCTGAAATTTGAAGGGTAGCGAAGTCATTCTCCATACCATAACCTTGTATTAAGAAAATGTAGAGGGTTAAGTGCCAAATAGGAAGACTCTGAGGGATTAGCTGGAAAATTATCATAGTTGAAAGAAGACGACATACCAACTAACAGAACCAAAACGGTACATAAGACCATAAGAAAACCATACCTGTCACTGAATCATGATGTTGATGCAAGTGTTTAAGATGATAGGCTATGGACGGGGACATGGACCAGCACAAGGAGACGAGCAATGGGGCAGAAGTTGCAGAGAGACAAAGCCAAATGCAGTCGATGTTCGAGCGAATGAGTTAGATGGTTAGGGTTGAGGGAGGTCGACTACCCTAACCCTCAACTGGCTTCGCTCTTGCCGTTGATTCAACCCCAAATTCGACGGAAAATAGAACCCCAAGTGTGAGTTAGCCGTGGATTATGTGGCACGGTGAAATCAGTAGAAATCTCAAAGTGTACAAAATAATTAATTTGCATATTAATATCACATGGCTCGGGTCGAAAGGATTCACATGTAATTAAAACATCATAAATTTCAATTGATTGGTATGGATAAGCATCACAAGTATCAACGGTCGAAACATGATAAGCATCATAAGTGTCAATATCAAATATCTTATGTACCATTTTCTTAGTCGAAGTCAAGTCTATAGACTTAGACTTATATATACTTTGGAATGGTATAGTATTATGAATTATGCCATCTACATGCAAATAGATAAGTATTTGTTCATTAGGGATAGGATTGTATGTTAATTAAAATTCATGTATAGGTAAAACAGTTAAATGTAGATGTAAGGTAAGAGGTATTGTTAAATTTAATGTGCTAAGGAGAAATTTTGATAAATCATTAAGTATTTTTTTTGTAATGGATGTCACAGAAAATTTCTAATTGTTCTGTTTTGACTCAACTTTCTAATTTTTGTGTTTTTCCACTTGCTCAAAAAAATGTTGGAAGGATGAATTTCAGTCTCTACTATTAGTTGTATCTTCCATCTAAGCCCATTATAGGAACAAATTTGGTGTAAATATGTCATAAATAAATTCAAAATGGTGTATTGATGTCTTCTTTACCATACAAGAAAACATCATTATATATCCCATCAAAATTAATTGAAAATTATGAATAAGATGTTTCAAGTAAAATACCGTGTTCACATTCCAACACTATTTTTGTGTTATTTTTTACAAATGATTAATGCCTAAATGAAAATCATTAAATATGTAAACATGAACCTATAACATTATTTTATTAAAATGTAAGTGAATTTATAAATATATATAGGAAAAATCATAATTATGAGAGGGGATTTTTAAAGCAATCAACAAATAATATAGATAAATATGAAAGTAAGAAAGAAAAAAAAATGAAATAAAGAATAAGATTAAATGCTCTAAATTTCTCATATGTCCTTTTTTATGCATAGTACATGTTTTTTAATAATTTTTCATGGAAAGAATTCTATCTCTTTTCTTATTCTTATTTTTTTTACAAAAAATTGCACTTATGTGAAAATAATAAATTAAAGTTCTGTTAAACTTTCTAATTTAGAAAATACAAGAAATATAAATATTTTATAAGAAAAAATCTATCGCATTCTTTGGTTTAAAGCAAAAAGCCACCATGAATTCCTTGGTTTAAAGAAATAAAGCAAAAAGCCACCATGCCCATATGTATTTTTACCAAAAAAAAGAAGAAACTGTGACAATAAATATTTGGGGTTGCACACATGATCCAAATGACAAGAAAGTACCATTTAATAAAATGGCACTTAGAGCCACATAGAATCCTACAAGGAAGGATAATCTGCAATACATTTTTCTGGAACGTAGAGTGAAAGTAGAGAAACAAAAAAATGGAGGTGAAGATATTTCTACCCAGTGGTCCTTGAGATGCTGTGTGGCAAAAAAAATAGAATTAGTGGTAATGGCACTGTGTGAAATGTTGTCCAAAAAACCATAATTGATCTAAAACATTCTAATTGTTGTGTTTTGACCATACTTAATATATATATTAAAAATTATAACTTTTTTTTTCAAAAAAAAATGGAAATGAAATAATATTATGTTCAAAACTATAAATAAATTTCATTAAATTATGTCCAACTTTAGCCTTTTCTGTTTATTTAAGACTATCTAGAAATAATAAGAGTCAAATTATATCAAATTAAACATGGAAGTAAAATCTAATAATATAAGTTATAAAAGTTCAACATGAGATTCCAATGCAAAGAGTAAGATATTAAATATAAATAGTAGGTTTGAATGATGTCTACATGACATGAAATTTATTTCTCCATCACTATCTTTATCAGGTCCATATTAATCATTATGATGAACCTTCCTCAAATAATGTTGTTTTCTTGAAATAAAAATGTAGAGTAATAATCCTGATATAGTCAAACATTATAATCAGTATCATAAAAAAAGACTATGAAAGGTAAAAAAAAAAATATGTGTTTTAAAATTTTTAAAACCTTTAAAATATAAAACTTACTCTTCTTCTTACAATGTTATATGATGGAACTTACTAATTTTATTTTTATTTTTACGCTTTTTTGTTACTTTTAATTTTATTATATCAACTTGGTGATTTTGAAAATATTATTATTTTAATATACAAAAATTCTCAAATTTTTAATTTAGAAACTGATTTTTACTCTTCTTAAAATAAAACTTTGTATTAATAAAAAAATCTTACAATATTACATTTAACAATTATTAAACATATATATCCCCGAACTTTCAATTTTTTTTTTGTCTTTTGTTGGACGCAAGAAGACAAAATTGATCCTCTTGGTTGAATCTTCCCAACCAAACCCATCATAAAAACACCTTCTATGTAAAAATATTAGTTCACTAAACATGCCTATAATTTATAGTGATAAACGAGTATTTTTTTAATCATTCATTTCTTTGCATGAATAAAATTATAAATTTAACCAAAAAAAACTATCAAATTAAATTGAAAAATATAAAATTAATTTTTAATTAGAATTTAAAAAAGAATTGTGTTTTCTTTTTGGATAAAGTAAGTATTTAAATATTTAAATCAATGATTTTTTTACCTATTAATATTAAAGCAATTTTTCTTTTAAAAATTTTCAACTCCATGCTGTTATAAAAGTTAGATAAGTGTTAAAACCTATGTTGCACGAGTTAGATAAGTGTTAAAACTTAAAACTTATGTTGCAAGAGTTTCCAGTATGTAGTTACTTCAGTTAGATAAGTGTTAAAAATTATGTTGCATGAGTTTGTAGTATGTGGTTACTTCGGGTAAGGAGAACAAGTATGTGGTACGGCTAGAAGCTTTGCTCAAATTTAGAGGAAACCTTTATTATCGAGTAGTCTTTAGTGTAACTTTTTGAAGGCTTTGACGGTGACTTTTTACGGTGTAATTTCTCTAAATTCCGGCAGGAATTTATTGAAAAGAGAAGTTTGATTGCTAACTTTGCACAATCGAAGTGCCCTAGAAGTTTTTGAGGGTGCTAAATCCATATATAGAGTCAAAAAACATTTGAATAACAAAAACCAAGATTTTACCTTGAAAATTTTCACCGGATTCTAGCACCTAAAACTTCAAAAAGTAGCACTAAAGAAAACTCCCTTTATTATTACTTGATTATAATGTGATTTCATGCAACACTATATTATATTCAATTTCTAGATTCAGGTTTGGAAATGTATAAAGTGAAACTGACTAACATTCTACTCTTTCTCTTTCTCACCATCATTATAATTTGTTGAATCTTATCATTAAAGCTTCAAGATAGCATTCAAGAAGGTAGATTTATTTGCAAATTTTGAACTTCAATGTTTGCAACAAAATCTACCAAGGAATGACTGGCCACTGTATATATATTTTGTTGACATATTTGCTATATCTCCACACCTATCATGTATCACTTAGAAAACAAACAAATGGTACTTTCTTTGCTCAAAATAGGTGCCTAAAAGGTGAAAATATGCTCAAAATAGGTACCACAAATGTCAAAATCTGTTATAGTGAAGCTGAAGGTGATTTTGGAAATTTTCCTACAAGATCCCAAGCACCCGGAAGAGCAGGAGAGTTTCCTACCGGCTCTCGAGCTCGGGAGCTTGGGGTACGGGAGTGGTGTATGTGCTCTCCAATGTCTGTGAGGGGTACCCTATTATTATGGTTAAAACCAAGGTATAGCCATATTCATGAATACATCCATTAAATTTTTGCTAAGTAATATCATTGTTTAAATATTTATCATGATTTACTTTCGTTATTATTTCATAAAGATGATAGAAAGCCTCTTTATTTGACGTTGTTGATTTAACAAAAGTTTATTTTATATGTCTCTATAGATATTTTGTTTTTAAATTCTACAAGAATTATCAATTGTTGTAATATTCTTAATACCATATAAGGTATATGTTTTTATAATATTTTTATATGTATTTATGTGAAGTTTAAGACCTAAGTGAACAATTAGTTAAGCAATATTTTATGATTTATTATGAAGTGGTGTGTTTAAAAAATGATTTATTGAATGATCTTAATATAATTATAATGTATGTTTTTTTTAATGCTTTTTTTTAAGCACCATTTAATTATTTTTAATATTATTTTCAACGTTTTTCAATTTCTTAAATGAATTAAGAAACTCAAAACTCAATAAAAAAAAATGATAGATAGAACTTTCATTTTACTCTTTAATTAATTAATTACTATAAATAAATGTAAATAAATGTAACTGACCCACCTAAATTCCAACTAATTCTTATCACACGGACTACCCAAACTTATTTATAACCATTTGTTGAAACAAGTACCTTAAATGTATATAAACATATGTTCATATATATATATATATATATATATTAATAATTTTCTAAAATTTATATAATAATAGTAATTAAAATTTTGAAGTAATCACTAAGCTCTTTTAGCCAAAAGTATTTAATCTTTGATAAAAATAAAAATGATATTTTCTAAATGAATTAAAAATTAATTTTCTTCCTTTATATAGTATAGACAACATAGAAGACCTCTATCATAATTTTACTACAACCCTCTCATATTCTATTAATAAATTCTCAATTGAAGTTTCAAGCAATAAAAGAAATAACAAAACCAACCCTTGGTATGATAAAGATTGTAAAATTTCCAGGAGAGATATTAAGCAAGTTTTTGATGAGTCTCTTAAAATTAGCAAGATAAAAATATGCAAAGCCCGAACTAAAAGGAAAAAAATGCATTATATTCATAAAAGACAAGAAAATCTACACCTCTCTAAGGTAGCTCCTAAGAAATTTTGGAGGCATATTCTAACTAGAAAAACTAAATATAATAATATAAGTTATTTACACCACTGGAACTCCTATCTTAAAAAGCTTTATGAATCCCCAAATTTCATTGATAACTTTGAAACCTTGCTCACAATGGAACAAGTTTTATCATTAGAAGACATAGATCTTGAGGTTAAGCACTTGGAAAATGGAAAAGCTAAGGACATTGAAGGTTACTAGGAAGAAATCTTAAAATTGGAGGTCTTGTCCTCATCCCTCACATCCACAAGCTTTTAAATCAAGTAGTCAAGCAAGGGTTCCCTAAACCATGGACTCACAGCCTCATAATTCCTATTTGTAAATGTTAAACACCATGTTAAACACACACATGGTGTATGAGAAATATAAACACACACAACAAGAGACTCAACACACAATAGAAGGATAAGCGTGTAGCTCTCTTATTTTTCCATTATACATGATGTGCATTTATAATACAATGGTGTTACTCTTGGTTTCACATTCCAAGGTCACTTGAACTCCATTGTGACTTTTCGCATTCCACACCTACACATGGAGGATTAGGTGTTCTAACATTCCCCCCCTTAATCCGAAGGGGTATGTGTGAGTCCAAGAAGAGAGTTGTAATACAAATCTGCAAAGTATACATGGCAGTGCTTAGGCTGAATCAACTCTCTGAAATGTTGGCAAAAATAGGTGGTTTAAAGATGACCGCCAACACTGGAACGCAATACTTGTTGCAATTCCCAGAACTCTTCCAAAACTAGCAAGAAGCTGAAAGCTTCTGCTAGAGGAATTGTCCCTCATAAAAAAGGGAGACCTTCAACCTAAAAGAAGGGAGGTCTACAACCTATCATGGTTTAAGGATTACCAACAACACTAGAATGCTTGAAGCATTTCCTAGAACTCAACCAAAGCTAGCAAGAAGTTGAAGGCTTCTGCTAGAGGAAGTGTCCCTCATATATGAAAGGGAGACCTTCAACCTAAGAGAAGGGAGGCCTACAACCTGTGATGGTTTAAGGCTGTCCACCAACCAAAGATGATGGTTTAAGTTTGTCCACCAACCAAAGGCATGCTCATGGACATCTGTGTCTCTGGCTACAATCTGAAATGACGAATTGTGACTTAGGTTTGCTTGAACTGCTGTGTCTCTGGCTACAACTCTGAACATGGAATGAGAGATTGTGGCTTAGGCTCACTTGATCTAGCGTCAAAGCTTGTAGATGACCACTATTTCCGCCACTATCAGGGACAAGGTGAGATGATATCAAAAACTCAACTGCAATTTTTCTCAATATTTGTGAACATGTTCTGACATGTGACTTAAACATCTTCTTGGCTGCTGATGCCCATTTCCAAGAAGCGATCCATCCAAGATGAATCTTTGTTCTTGCAGGAGGATTGTTTCTGAAGCATCTGTCTAAAGAATGGGTGTGCCGACCACAGTGCTTGCATGGATGAAGATCAAAACAATGATCTTTCATATGGCCAACTCGATCACAGTGTTGGCATTTTACAATCTGTTGTTGTTGTGGAAGTGGAGTAGGATCTGAAACAGCTGCAGGTGAACTTTCATACAGGAATCCGACACTCTGAAATTTGATGGGCTTGGTGTAGTCTGGAATATGAAATGACACATCCTTGTCATATCCAAGACCAGTTTTGTGCTTGTTGTGGACAAGCTCTTCCCAAGGTCTGATGATGGGCTTGAGAAGTGGAGGTTGAACTGTTGCATCTGCATGTACATCTGCTCTTGTGCAAGAAACTGAATGTGAATCAATTGCAACTTTATCTTCTTTCTTCTGATGAGAGTCCTTCACAATCTTCTGAACAAAAATAGGTTCAGAATGGTGACTCTTTTGCTGAAGTTCATCTTGTTGGAGCTGAGATTCCAACTGCAAAAACTCAATCTTTTCTTCTGCATCTAGCAAACAACTTTGAATATTACAAAGAGAAACCTTGCTCATTTTTACCATATCATGAACATTTGAATGAATGAGGTTATTCAACAACTTTAATGCCTCATTGATTTTAGCCATTTTTCAACAACTTAGGCTAAAAAATAAAGGGTGTTGGCTTCAACCGAAAATGCACCCATTTACAATGTGATTTAACTTCAATTCAAACAAATACAAATGATTTAAGAGAACTTCCAATGATGGAAATCTCAAAGTACCAGAATCTGCTCTTCAAGGTATAGACTTGGATGTCTAACCCGCAAGAAACAACGCTTTACATCAACAATTTTTCAACTCAAACACTGATTGCAACTATGAATGAAGAAGCAATACAATGTCAGTTCAATACAATATTTTTGCAAAAATGTGCAGTGAAAACAACGTGCAAGAAGCCTTTGAGGCAGCTGATTTTTCTTCTTCAAAAGAGTTGTCTTACACCAATAACAACTCGTCTTCACATGTAAATCTCTTGCAGAAAATCACCCCTCTATCAATGCCACAAATCACAATGCAAAACTTCTCTTTTCACTATGTATTTATCATTTCCTCATATGTCATTTTCTTCGTTTCCTGTTTTTCATTTTCTCTTCCTCTCTCTGTGCTATTTACTTCCTTTCTTCCTCTCTCTCTGCTGTTTTTTTTTTTTAAATTAATTATTTGGGATTAATTAAAAAAATTGGGGAGGGATTGTAATAATGGGAAGGGGATTTATGGGTGGGATATTAATTGTAAATGGGAGGGAATTTATTTATTTATTTATTTATTTTAATTTTTTTTATTTTTTTAATTAAATTTTTTTTTTAATTAAATTAAAAAATAAAACAAATTTAAAGGGAGGGGAATCTAAGGGAATTAAAAAAAAAAAAAAAAAATAGGACAAAACTTGCGTGGAGGGAGGGAGGCTGAGTGGCCATGGGAAGGGGAGTGAAGTGGGCAGTCGAGTGTGGTGAGGGAGCTGAAGGGTTGCGGGTGAGGAGCGAAGGGTGTAGTGGGGAGAGAACGTCGTGAGAGGGGCGGTTATGAGCGTCGGTAAGGGGGAGCAATGCAGAGGGGTCGCGTTAGTGTAGGGAGAGGCGTAGTCTGCAGAGCGAGCAGGAAGAGTTGGCTATAGGTTGGGGGTGTGTTGCGTAGGGGGAGGGGAATCGAGGTGAGATGCGTGCAAGAGGATGCAGAGGGGTATGGGTTGAGCGACTAAGGTAACGGTGCGTAGATGGGAGTCGTGGCCCGAGCTTTTAACGTGGGGAGGAGCGTTGGGAAGGGAGGCGGGCTGGGTTGGGGCAGAGTGTAGCCAAGGACGGGTATGAAGCAAGGGGATAGGGGTTAGAGTGAGCGCTGAGTTGGGGAGCCGTGGGTTGGAAGGCCGGGTAGCGAAGAGCATAGG
Source organism: Pinus albicaulis (assembly GCA_034641835.2). NCBI lineage: Eukaryota > Viridiplantae > Streptophyta > Pinopsida > Pinales > Pinaceae > Pinus > Pinus albicaulis. The sequence goes on from JAXQQM020082088.1 coordinate 29,358, forward strand.
GAAGTTTTCCATGAGGTAACGGTGGAGTGTGAGCATAGAGTGTGAGCATTGTAAGGGGTGAGTGAGCTCGGTGCGAGGGCATGCAAGGTTGAGAAGGGTCGCTGCTGTAGTGTCAAAAAATTGCAGGTTGGGGAGGGGGGCCGAAAGGCCTGAACTAGAATTCTTTTTTTATTTTTTATTTTTATATTATTTTTATTTTTATAACAGCAGATTATAGCAGGAAATTAACTTTAAGAAACAACAAATTTTTTTTAAATGTATAGCAGAATAATTTGTTGAAATTTGTAGACTTGAGGAAAAAATGATTTTTCCAGCCGCAGAGAATGAGACTTTAAAATGCAAAATTTCTCAGGAAATTTCAGCAGAAAAAACCCATAAATTTTTCTTTCATAAACCCACTTTGAATAATTTTCCAACAGCTCTCCAATGCAGAAATTAAAAGGGAAAAATTGCAGGGAAAAATTCAGAATTCGAATAGAAAACCTGCAATGACAAGACGCACAATGCTGCTCTTCTTCACAACCAATTTTTGAATGTTGCAGAAAGCTTGATGAATGCAACAAAAAATACTGCTGCAGAAAATTTCTAAATGCTGCAAAAAGGCCAAGAACTTTTGCAGATATGCACAGGCCATAAACACAAATGGCTCACTCAAGGTTGAGCTGAGCTAGTTATGAACGTATCAGCTCTGATAACATGTTAAACACCATGTTAAACATACACATGGTGTATGAGAAAGATAAACACACATAACAAGAGACTCAACACACAATAGAAGGATAAGTGTGTAGCTCTCTTAATTTTCCATTATACATGATGTACATTTATAGTACAATGGTGTGACTCTTGGTTTCACATTCCAAGGTCACTTGGACTCCATTGTGACTTTTCACATTCCACCCTTACCCATGGAGGTTTAGGTGTTCCAATAGTAAAAGTGGTGATACAAATAACCCCTCTAATTATTAGAAAATTATGATTAGCCCTCTCTTAGCCAAGTTATATAGTATTTTTTTTGGAAAAGAAGATGAGCATATGACTTGACAGTGAAGGTAAGCGGGCTAAAGGCAAAGCGGGGTTTCGAAGGCATCATTCAATAATGGACCACCTCGTTATGCTTAGGATCATTGTGGAGGAATGTCGTAATGATAAATCCAATCCCTTTTGTTACTTTATGGACTTTAGAAAGGCTTTCAATACGGTTCCTAGAAATAACGTATGAAATAGATTAGAAGAGCTAAAGGTTCCATTCGAGTTGAGATTTGCTACTATAAGGTTATATGAGAATGTAATTGCTAAGTTTAAGAGAAATGAGGGGTGGTCGAAAGATATTAAGTGTAATATCGGAGTTAAACAAGGTTTCCTCCTCTCCCCTACCCTATTTCGCATTTACATGGACAAGCTAGAAGGTTGTTTAGAGGGTTGTGATGGCACTATCTTAGCTGGAATAGTCATCATCCTTCTTCTCTATGCTAACTATATTGTTCTTCTGGAAAGGTGCCCATCTGACTTGATAAGCAACTAAGACTTCTTAAGGATTTCTTCTCTACCATGGGTATAACTGTTAACACTGAAAAAAAAAGGTTATGATTATCAAATCCAAGAAGGACACTTACACTAATTTTGTGTATGACAATAGCAACTTGGAGGAAGTGCCTTCTTACAAGTACTTAGGAATTGATATTCATCACAAGCTCAACTGAAACTATAGCATTGAGAAAAGGATTAACGAAGGGTGGAAATCTTACTTTGGTCTTGAAAATAGTTGTACAACAACAAACCTTGTGATGTGGGATAAAAAGAAGCTCCTCTTTGAAACTTTAGTCATTCCTATTCTCTTGTATGGATGTGAGGTTTGGGGTTGCAACATCTCTAGAGAATCCTGGAGGAAGATTGAGCAAATCCAAAAGCGTTTTAAAACATATAACCTCAAAATTAAAAGCAATACACCTTATCGTATTCTCCTTATAGAAGTGGGTCTTTCCCCTATCGAGAGCCTAGCTATGACCAGGCTCATGTTGTACAAGCACAAAATCAATAACATGGGAGAGCTTAGACTTGTTAAGCTAGCTTTAAATTCTAGCTAAAAGCACCTAAGGCTCAAACAAGGTTGGTATAAAGATACTTGGGCTTGGTTAAATCATTGGGAGATCGACGAAAATGTTACACTGCAAAATATTAATAACATTAAATATATTGTTACTTCTAAAGTTTTAAAGAGAAATGTGGGTGTGAGAAAGATTTAGAGGCTAAAAGAAAATTAAGATATTATAAGGAGGTCATCAACCATACTCTAGAAGATCAAAAGTATCCCTCTGTTTTAACTAGCTCAAAGAAAAAAATTAATATAGCCAAGATAAGAACGAACTCTCATGGGCTCCATAGGGAAACAGGTCATTGGGCAGTTCCTAAAACACCATGGGTGGAAATGATATGCTATCTCTGTGAGAATATGAATATTGAGGATGAAAATCACTTCCTCTTAGAGTGCCCTGCGTAAACCCACATTAGATCTCAGTTTCATAACCTTTGTTGCAATATCTACCTTCCTAGCCTTTTAACATGTCAAAATTATAGTGAGCTCGGGACACTTCGCTCCAAACTCTTTGAGCATAGGAGTACAATTTTAAAGCAAGCTAAATAATTCGTTTCTTTAGGTCCTATAGACCAAAGTTTGGCCTCAGTGGACATTGACCATCATCATCATCATCACACATAATCTATAAATTTTAGAATAAAAAAAATACTCAACATTATTTTAGACTTAACTTTCATTTGTATAAGTGTTTTTGTTTCATAATCTGAAAATATATTTAAAAAAAAAACATACTTTAAGTTATATAATGATAATTTTTTGTTGAAAGTACATTTTTTCTTTATATTTTTTTAAAATATAATTCAATAAAACAAGACTCCCATTGCTGGAGCTCACCAAAGTGAAGACCCGGTTGAGTTGGGTGATCAATCGCCTGGCGGGATGCCGGTGATCTGTGGCCACACTTTAAATTTAACCCTCACTGGATACTGCATGAGGACTTAAACGCACTGATCCGTTTCGCAAGCGTGGACAGTCTGGCCGATTTTTTACTTCTTAATTATTTTCCAATGAAAAGTGTAACACGACGTTAAAAGAAACTCTGTATCATGTGGTGCACTACCTTTCCACGTCTGCTCCTACCGATTGCAGTGTTGCGGCTTCCCGCTGGCATTTAAGCAGACTCCCATTGCTGAAGCTCACCAAAGTGAAGACCCGGTCGAGTTGGGTGATCAATCGCCTGGCGGGATTTAACCCTCACTGGATACTGCATGAGGACTTAAACGCACTGATCCGTTTCGCAAGCGTGGACAGTCTGGCCGATTTTTTACTTCAAGATTGATTAGCAAGATTGGTGGATGTGGATCCTATCTCCATGAAACACATCAGGTAAATCTACTATCAAGTCACCCAAGGGCAATAGCAGCACTGCTTTTTCCTAATATCTTTTAATACCTGTATTTTCCTAATATCTTTTAATTCTTGTATTTCCACGACTTGCTGGTTGAGAACAGGACTATGGTCAAGTCTTTCATGCCATTGTGCATGAACAAGGAGGAGGAGAAAACTATCCAACTGGTTCACTCAGATGGCAGCGTTCAAATATTTCGTAAGCCACTCAGAGCCGGCCAAATCGTCCAAGAATTCCCTCAACATTTCGTATGCCACTCTCAGTCCCTCTACATTGGGAAGAAGACTATACCGCTTTCGCCAAATGACCAGCTGGATGTTGGAAATAAGTACTTCCTCATGCCGGAGAGGTTTTACAATTCTGCGTTATCGCTCCAATCACTAGCGTTATCGCTCCAATCACCGCCGTCGCAAAGTGTATCAGCCTGTCTTCGCCGAATCGAACGCGCGTCTGCTCTCTTCAATCCGTTCGTGATAGAGAAGGACGCACGTGGAGGCCAGAGGATCAGAGTATCCGTAGAATTCATTACAAAGCTCATGGAAGACGGGAGGCGCAACGACGATGGACGGGGCCATGCAGTGGACAGCGCTTCGGCAGATAACGGGAGCAGGCTGTGCAATACGCCGGAATTGCAGAAGGAGTATGAGAAGTTGGTAGCCTCCAGAGGCCAACGCTGGAGACCAAAGCTTGAGAGCATCAAAGAAAAAGAGGAGGTGGTTGATTGCCACAAGCCGATAAACAAAATTAAGAAATTACGAACTGAAAGACATTGATTGTCTGAATCTGCTGTGATTTTGAATGATGGATTACCCAAGGTGTTGGGTATGATTTTGATTGCTTCATTGCGAGCAACCATAATAAATTACTAATGTCAGATGTGATTCAATTTCACCGAGAACTATTCACATAAGTTCATCCTCTAGTGAATTGCACTGGCAGCATCTGGTAATGGATAGTCAAATTTCAGGCTAGGCGTCAGGATCCCCATTAGGCATCCTATTCTACTAAAATAATAAGTCTGGAAATCAGGGTTGAAAACTGTGACATTCGGTCTCGTTCGCTTGGTTTTATTACCCTCTTTTATTGATCGGCTAACTGTTTTGTGTTCTTAAAACAGCTGTGCGTTTCTTTCTATCGCGGGGATTGAGTTCTGTTTCGACGAACTATCTCTACTTTCTCACACTTTTGTATTTTGATTAGTATTCTGTTTATTTTTTATTTGAAAAATACAATTCAAAAAAAAATTGACAGCTCGACTCTCTGCATCATGTCTGTCCAATACACTTTTATTAATTTATCCAGTTTTCTTTTATTTAATTTATCCAGTGTTCTTGGTATGTAAATATAATGTTATTATCTTAATTAAAAGGAAGGTGTCAATTTTCACTGTAACGGTAAAATTGTTTTTAAATATTTCTTAAAATGAGGCAGATTCATTCCTAATTTCATCTTCGATAAAATCATATAATCAAAAGATAAATCCCACTTCCGAATCTCAAGATTATGCATTCATTCCTAATTTCATCTTAGATAAAATCATATAATCAAACGATAAATCCCACCCGAATTCTCAAGATTATGCATTGCGTCGCACACACTTCAGTTTCTAGAGGATATGCATACACTTTCTATTTTTAGATAAAATCATATAATCAAACGATAAATCCCACTTCCAAATTCTCAAGATTATGCATTCCGTCGCTCACACTTTACTTTCTAGAGGATATGCATACACTTTCTACTTTTAAGGGTTATATTTATAGAGATAATTTTGTTTTGTTAATGAATTTTTAGTTAGTTTTTTCTTTTTTCTTTTTTTTCTTTTTTTTTTTTTAAGTTTAGGTAGTTCTTTTCCATTTTCTATTAATTTAAGCTGGGAAAAAATATAGAAAAATTAGATCTGAACTTGCTCATAGGAAACAAGGTATGTTGGCCATCGAAGTGCAAAGTATGTCAACCAAAACATGAAAAGTCTTAATAATCTATACCATATCTGATGATACTTAATATCTAAGTCTTGAAATAACAACATACACAAAAGGAATAGTAGCCGCTAAAAAAAAACCTAAAACATTTTAACATGAAATCTTTAATCTACCTCTAACTCCGTAGGTGCAGGGTCTTTGGCACTAGAACCTGGCAATTCAACTTCAACCTGCTACATGGACTTAATATCCTTCTCCAACCTTCCTACCCTAGCATACTGATGCAACTGTCGAAGATTAATTTCTTGAATGTTCCTGTTAATATCTGCGAGAGTTAATTCCAACTTGGATTCTGCTGTCGACATGGCTGCCTTGGCTAGCAAGCATTTGATCAACCAGTAAGTTCCGACTCACCGTTGAAACAAAGAAATTCGGCCTCGAGTGTGCCCTGGTTCAGTCACTACATTCTGCATGTCCTCATAAGCTATATCATCCTCCCTATCCAAATTGTTTATAACCTCAGTTTCCCAACCATAAATGCGGGATCGAACAGAGTTTGGGATCTCTGAAGCAAATGTTTGTACAAGTGGTTCCAGATGCTGCTACATAGATTTTCTTCCTCTTTTCTGAGGCTGCTCGGAAATAGGTTGTTTGTGTTTGCCTCCAGTGGGCTTTCTTCCTCGTGTTCTCTTAACCATATTAGAGTAACCAGAAAAGGAATTTGCTAAAGCTACCATCCAAAAAACAACATGATGACATATACCAATCAGATTCCTAACAAAGTTTTGAGAGCCGATAGACAGATAGGTTCCATAACCCAGGTTAGGTGAAGCCAGAAAATTATAAGACAGAAACAGAGTCCATACACTATTACAAAGCAACCAGGTAACAAAGTTTAGAGAACCAACACACAGACAGGTTCCATAACCCAGGTTAGGCGAAGCCAAAAAAATGTAAGGCAGAAACAGAGTCCATAAAATATTACAGAGCGATCAAGTAAAATTGAACCTATGAGGGATTTTGTACAGCAGGCGACAATGCGAAATCCCCTTCCCAAACGTCAGCAAAATCCTATTGACAAAAAAACCATGTATGAGATGACAGAAGGAAACCCTACCCTGCTGCATGAGAGTCCCGAGACCAGCACGAAGGCAATCATTTTTAACTTTTAGCAGACGACAATTCTCAGAAATTTTCCAAATTCTACCCAGCCTCTTATTATAGTTAAAATCATAAACATGAAATCGAAAGACAGAGACTAAAACACACCCCATCTGCCTAGCTATAATAAAGGTTCTATAAAAGAAAACAACCCTGCCAATTCCCACATACTGCCAATTGTAAACAACAAGAGATTTTAGCTTGTTCCGAGGCCCGTAAAAGAGCCGAACCAACCAGTATTTATAAAATTAGTTTAAAACCAACGTCATAACTAAGCAGAGAGGAGAAGCAGGAAACAAAGACTGTAACCATCTTCCCCATTCGAAGGATTCTTTCCAAATTAAATTAAATGAAGTTGTAGGCAACAGAACAAAAAGCCTCTTAGCAAGAATGAGCATATACCCAGCTTCAAAACCCTTCATCATTTTCTCATACCAGAACCAACCAAATCGCCATTCAAAAAACTAGTCTAAAAAAACCATAACCATTTTTCGCATTTGACGAAAATCAGAAACCTTTGGCTCATAGGGGAAGTATGATAATACATACCAATTAACTGCCCAGACCATCACCCTATGCTTTCGCTTCAGATTGCCACTGAACGTGTAACTAACTTCCCAGCAAAACCACAAAACATAAATCCTTACCTTGCCATGTATTTTACCATTTTGCTCACGCTTTTCGACAAAGTTTCCTGACAACCTTGTTGGCATACCCAACTAGAGTCCGATGCAAGTGCTTCGCATTAATAACGTTAGGTGCAGGATGTCCCATCGTCCGTTCCACCATCTCGTCGCCTGTATGCCAGATCCGTGTGGTGTTCGCCCTCCCCACGCGGCATGATACGGTCACAACCATGTAGAAATGGCTCCATCCCCACCATGTTACACCCCGATCGGGGAATAATATGTTCTAGTCTTGTAGAAATTTGATCCTCCGTTACAATATTTCGAATTTTAGGCACCGGTACATACACCTCTAGTTTCCATGGCTGATCAAGATATCCTTCAGCGATTTTACACACTCGGTTCGCCACACAATCTGCCACTTTGTTTCCTTTCCTTCTTACATGCAGAGGTATAGTATATTCAATTTTGCCCAATGTTAGCTTAATTTCCTATACTAATCGTGTCGTTCTCCAACTTTTAGTAATCATCTCTAGTTAGCCCCTTGTTGAAGCTTTCTAATAATACCGGTAGCCATTGCTGAATCCCCCTCCATTTTCAGTCTGTTGTAATCTTCAAGACTCGCAATTTCCAATCACAATTTCACTGCTACTAATTCTACCTCATTATTCGTGGCATATCCTAAATTAATGGCAAAAATTCGTAAAATTGCTTCTGTGCAATCTCGAAAGATACCTCCAACACCCGCTTGGCCAGGATTTCCTTTTGAGGCCCCATCATAATTTAGTTTTATGAAGGAAGATTGTGGCCTGTCAAAACTATTTCTTACAATATATCGAGGAGGTAGTTGTTTCTAGGAAGATAGTGCTAGCATCACTTCCTTCAAGTTTAATTGTTGAAGGATTCTCCCTTCCAACCCCTGTACTACCCAATCCTCATGCTCCCATTTTTAGTTGTTTATTTATATGGTTATTTTAGTTATTGTTTAGATTTTTTTAAAAAAAATTTTGGTTAAAATTAGAGAAATTTTATTTTAATAGACAAATTTACACATTTTCTCCATATTAAGTTGTAGAATGTATCTCCATATACAATAAATATTATTTTTAATTATATTTATCTAATTTTCATTTATATAAAAATTATTTGTTTTAACCACTTAATGGAATGAGAATAAATCATATAAAAATAATGAAAAGGAGGTAATAATAATAGAAGATCATTCCTTTGGAGAAGTTACTAGAGATTGCAAAAACAAGCAAAAAGAATGCAAAATTGGGTGTGTTTTTATTTACTCTCCAATTATATTTTTTCTTTCTTTAAAGAATTTGCCCGAGTTTACAGAATCTTCATTTGTTATCGGAGCATAAGTTAATCATGCCATGATTATGACTAATGGTCAAATGAAATTATGATATTTTTAATATAAAATGATTTATGAGAAATCGTAGAAAGTAAGTTGTTATGGAAAGCCACAAGATTGGACCATTCTTACAACGAATCTACCAATGAGCTTTAGCTAATTATTTTCTTGACCAATAGGCAACTTGGAGGTCTTATTTGGCCTATTATCAAGGCAAGACCTATTAAAAATTAGCCTAAATGTCCATTAATACAAATTTTCTCACAAAATTTTCAGTTTGTATTATCTAATGCTAATTTTAGTTAGCAAACATTTTATGTATTCAAATTAATAGTACATCTTCATGCTTAAAAGATTGCGGAAGGTTTACACATGGCTCTCAAATGTTTAAACACCATACTCCACTTGTCTTCATTTCAACTCTGTCATCTACATGTTCCACTTGTATTCAATTCGACTTCTTTGTCATATGCATGTCCGAATTCAAGCCTCATCACCAATTACTAAAGCCTCTTTTCACTTCAGAAGGCCTACTCTTCCTGGTTTCATGAAGTCTCTGTGACAACCTCTAGCAACATTCAATAGATTTAACCCACCTCCTTAGCCAGCTGAGTTTCCATAACAAGTTTGGGAAAAAGGGACAGAGCAAAATATTAACTATCTTTACTACCTACCTTACTTTCATTTACAACATTCGATTGAAGGGCTAAGAGCTCTCTCTGGACTGGTTGTTGCTGGCTATCGACACTAATACTGAAGGAACCAAGTGATGTAAGAAGGCAAACATTGCAATGGAAATTCATTCAACCCATGGCAATTCATTCAACCCATGGATTATTTTGTTCTTACAGGTAAGAGGCACTCTTCAATGGCTTAGCTTTCAAATAGCTAGTTTATAAATAGAATTTTTGGACAGAGGGCATATTTATAAAGAAGCACAGCTTCACGCTTTCTAGTTTTTCCCTTGCGCACCTTATTTCTAAGACCTTTCCATTTGATTTTGTCTTTGTACGAATGATCGTTCCTGTTTTAAATCCCTAAATAGACTCGGATTGCTTTTCGATTTATGATTGATAATTATCAATAGAATTCTTGTTGTGCAATAATTCACTTTAGTTCTATTTAATGATGTCCTATGAGACACTCTTAACAATCATGTGGTATTGTGTGCTATTATGAAGAAATGCTCAGGTTTATATAATTTCTATGTAATAATGGTTTTTCTTCTTCAAGTTATGAAATTCGACACCTGTAGATTGAAGACCTAAATCTATTGAAAGCAATAATGCGGATTTCTTGTCATTCTTTTGATTTACCTAATCTTAGGATTGTGAGTACTGGGTAATAATTATTTCCCATATAATTTTACTTCCATACTTAAACTCAGTAATCTCTATGTAAATTAGTAAGATGTACCAAAAGATTACCTCCTTCACTATTTTCGGCTTGCTCTGACATACAAAAAGCTAGCGAAGCAAGTGGGTAGGGTTTTGAAACCTAAAAGCATGGTAAAAGGAATTGATGTCTGGTGTGGAAAAATACCCATCTAGCTGAAGAGTCTCCCACTCTAAGAGGCCGCTGGTAGTTTGAGTTTGGTAGACCTACTCTGCAAAATCATTAAAAAAAAAAGTTCAAAAAGATAAGATTTTTATATATAAATCCCCTCCATTTTTCAATGAACACACAGGGCTATTAATAGGGAGAAAATTGCAGTGAATGTGAAAGTGTTCACCTTATACAATAATTCTCGGCAGTGGCTGGAAACTACTAGGCACTGAGCTCCTTATCAAACCCTTCATTCGGTATTACGATTAGGTACACATGTTAGCTTTGTTCATATCGACAGCCTGTTAAAGTGACAGTCGACCAAGTTGATTCAAAACTAGACATTTTTTCAGCCATAACAGAAGTTTTAGCAGCATAATTGACAAAGCCAAGATAAGGCTTCAAATGAGGGAAAACATGGGTTCACTCTTTGTGTGTCCATCGAAATTTTGGAGCTAGGTATGAAGCAGGCTATGGTCCTAAGTCACCCCTGCTTCTGCAGGCACGGGGTGTTTGTATCGCTTTGAATATCTAACGAATGCCTCTGACACTAATGCAGCTTAAACCACTTGATAAATTAGTTCTTATGGTGAAACTACTTCTCGAACAACCAGAAGGGAGGGGGGTGTCAAGGCGTTCAACCTGGTTCTTCGACGGAATCAATAGGTTCAGTCGGTGATGGTTCCAGAGCTTGCTTTGTTGCTCTTGGTTTATAAAATGTAAAACCGTCCTATGCAGGTGGGGGCACATGGAAGTGGGGGCACGTGAAATTGGGCACATGGATTGCATTCATCACAACGTATTGACCAACAAATTCACTTATTTATTTATTTTTTCAATTATTTAATATTTTATTATCAATATTACTATACAAAAATTTTCAATTATCTAATTTTTTATGATCAATATTACTATCATGGATTTTTTATTTTATTTTTTCTTTCTTTCTGTAGGTTAATCACGTGAAGCTTGGAATTTTTAGGTCAGATTATCTGTCACTGTGATTTAATTTAGGTGTACACTGATATTCTGAAAAGCAAAAATGTTGTTAATTTTAAACAAAAGGCATTTAACTATGATGCCATGGTAAGGTATGAATCTCATATTTAAAACGATGTAGAAAACCAAGAGAGAAATATAGTTAGAGACAATGCGGCAAATCTGAACCTTCTGAATATGAAGATATATTCAAAGGAGCAAAGTCTTCTTACAACATTCAACTATTAAAGCTCCTTTGCCTAGAAGTGGCAGGTGGGGGATATCTAATTTTCCAAAGACATTCAGGACTTATCCTTGGCCCCAACCAATATTGCAAGAACAGACACTATGACAAGCACGAAGTACAGGCAGAGCACATATCATTGAATAGGCTTTAACCCTGGTAGAAGGTAATAAAAACACCTTTCTTCAACCAACCTGACATGCCAACATTAACTCTTCTGCCTATTCTAATGAATCATTTCCAATTTGCAATTGACCCTATGACTTTGAATATGAATCATTTATAACACTTTTATAAGATTCTATGTGTAAAATAGAAGAGCTGAACTTACCTCCTGAGAATATATAAAGGCGAATATGATATCGCATGTTTTTGTTTCATTTTACCATCAACTCAGGCTACATGAATCTATGAGATGGTCTTATAATCCATTCTTGGTTTTGAAGTTAAACTGTTTCATCTATGGTTTCTTCTATGAGCTTATGTGAATCAGTTACTCTCTATGCAATAATTTTACATGGATAAGACTTTCCCTCTTGTCAAGACTCTCAAAGACAGACTAGTGGGTTTTTATTATTAACGTAACCCACACTCTTTTGATCAACCTAGTTGGATTTTCTTCAGAATAGTGATTTAGAGATTTCTTTTAGGTCACTAGGGCCACTATGAGTAGCTAGAGTGAATCTTCCAAGGAAAAATAAAAAAGTGGGTGTCTAATAAGCATGAGTTACATTTGATCCCAGAGTTTTGCAGTGCCCTGAGAACAAATGTTGTTGTGTGCAGGACAATCCAGAACTGTATCTTGTCCATCTTTCAGCATTATATATAGCCCATACACATAATCACTGCTTTGCATAGCCAAGACACATGTACATGTAGACTGACTCATATGTCAACATTTTTTCATAAAAATTCAAAAGTAAACAGATCCACAAATCCACATTCGAAAATTACCAAAAAACAAATTCAGATGACATATTAATTCATAACGAATATACTTACATGCTGCAAATCCTTGTGCTTCAGTAAAATTCTCACCTTGGGCCTCCGACTTATCTTGGGTGCATACTGTAGTGGGGATTCAATGGCCACCTCGTAAACTTTAGAGGACAAAATAATTGTAAGATAAGACACATTGGTTGGCCCTCCATTCCCATTAGTATCGTTGTGGGGATTCGTCTTCTCTGAAATGGCCCCAAGGTACCCTGGTTCATATTGCAGAGACTCTGGCGATACCTTCATCAATGGCATGGGGTCCCTGGATGAAGTGGGTGTTGCAGAGTCCGATGTTTCGTCAAGAACCCCGATACCAACTCCATCGACAACAGTCGTGCTCTCCTCCAATCTCCTGTTTGGAATACCAGTTGAATTGGATGGAACATTTCCATCATGCTGGAATGCCCTGTTTTCAGGTGTTGCAGTAGAGGCTCTTATGGTTGTTCCAATTCTGTGTCTGCGAAGAGACCAGGCTTACCATCCACAATCTTTGATCAGGAACTGGGAACTTGCAGAGGAAGCTGCACGGCCTCATTCAAGACGAAATTTGATCAGAAAATATTCTGAAGATGACAATCCCAATTGGCTCATTTCCACCCGTCCCTGCTCCAGCTGCAGGCAAGGACTAGCTGCCATGCAGCCAACCTTGTTTCATATTCTAATAGCTCTATATAATAGTCTATTTCCGAGAATTGTAGGTGCAAAGATTGTTAAGGATGCTTGCAACATGTTAAGGAAACTTGCGAAGGAAATGACCAAGTCAAAGTTGTCAAGATAAATATATTAAAAATAGAATTTAAGAATTCTAAGAGACAATAAATTGGAAATGTAAGTGATTATTGTGTGAGACTAAAAGACATAGTTAATAAATTGGTCATTTTTGTAGAAATATTAAATAATGAGATTGTGGTTGAAAAGTTGTTTAGATCTCTAATACAAAAAATGGAACCATGTTGCTATAATAATTGAAGTAATGATTTTCTTATCTTTCAATTTGATTATCTATCTCGGTCTCTTGTGTCTTATGAATAAATATTGAGAGGTTTTTTTTCAAAAAAGTGATAAGAAATTTTTTCTTCAAAATTATCAACTACAAAAATTAAAGATGCCACCACTAGCAGCAACCAAAGTGAAGGTGCCATCACTAGTGGCAACCAATGTCAAGATAAAGGTCAAAATCATTATTATTCATGAGGAGGTTATAGAGGAAGAAGAATTTTTTCCTAAGAAATAGGTAGAGGAAGATTTCATAAGAAAAATATACAATGCAATTATTATAAAAGGTATGGTCACTTTGAAGGATAATGTAGATTTAAAAGTTAATAACAACACAAGTGTTAATTATGAAAAAGTGGATAATGATGGTGCCTCAAAAATTTTATTTCCATTAGATGGAAAAAATGGAATTGTTATTACTAATGTGTGGTATATAGATTCAGGATGTTCTAATCATATTCTAGGAAATAAGGAACTTCATTCTACAATTGATGAAAGTTTCAAATCTTCAATCAATATTGGTGATGAAAAAGCTGTAGAGGTTGTTGTACTTAGTAAAGCAATGGTTAAGCCAACCAAACTCTGTTTGAAGGAAAGTAAACACATGTTGAGACATCTCAGAGGCACCACTCAATTTGGTATTTGGTACAGATGGACAAAGGGAGTGAAGCTTCAAGGATTCACAAATAAATATTAGGCAAGGAGTGCATCAGACAAGAAGAGCACATCAGGGGGGATCTTCAGCATCAGGTTAGATTTAGTTTCTTGGTACATAAGAAAGTAGAGATTATTTTCACTTAGTTAATAAAACGCAAAGTACATGGCTCCTAGTAAAGAAACTTGTGAGGTTATCTTGATGAGGAAGATCATTCTTGGATTATTTGGTCAGCAAATTGATTCTACAATGATTTACTATGACAATAAGAGCTTTATCAAACTCTCTCAGAATCCAGTTTTTCATGATCGATCCAACCATATCGACATCTGGTACCACCATCTATGAGATTTTTTGCAAAGGCAAATCATGTTGCTAGAGTACATTCGTACAAAGGAACAAGATGCAGATACCTTGACTAAGGCACTTTCAAGTGGAAAATTTGAGTTCTATAGAGTCAGGATTGGCATATCTGATAATCCCTTTCTTGATGAGATGGAGTGTTGAAAATGGCACCAAGAAATATTCTAATTTAATTTTCCCTTGAATTAAATTAGAAGAAAATTGTAATTCCACATTACATGACAACTTGTACGAGGTAACTAAGTTAGTTTAACTTATTTGGTTCGTTGTACGAGTTAACTAAGTTATTTTGACTTTGTTGGTTTAGTTAATTTGAGTTGTGGATCTAACTTGAGTCATGTAGAGTGAATCCTACTTTAGAGGAGACCTAGTTGAGTTTATTTTGAATTGTAATTAACTAACACTAACCATGTGGTTGTTTTAAGGCATTTTTTTAAACAGAGAATATTTTTTCTTAAAATTTATTTATTTTAGTTGTTTTTATATTAAAATTTAATATCATTAGATTGTCTAAAGATAAAGGAAATTTAAGACAAAGTAGTACTAAAGCAAAGATAGTTTGGAACTAAAACTTTATATTTAAGACAACAAATTTGGAACAAAAATGTTTAGACAAAAACAATTTGAGACAAAAGAAAATTAAGACAAAAAATTTAAGACAAAGTATTGTTTTAAGAAAAAACTTTTATATTTAAGACAAAAACGAGTTTGGAGACAAAAACATTTTTAAGACAAAACCTTATATTTAAGACATTCTTTGGAATAAAAAAAAAATTAAAACAAAAAATTTGGAACAAAAATATTTAAGACAAAACTTATATTTAAGACAATGGCATTTTGAACTTAACGACAATTAAAATAGAACTGCATTTAAGATAGTTAGGAATTAAGACAAAATCATTGCGCATTTGGGAGTTGCATTAAATATCATAGGAGTGGATAATGAATGATATATATATATATTTTTAAATAGATATTCAAGCCTGTGAGATTGGTCATGTCATGATATTTATTTCTTTTAATTATACATTTTTTCTATTTTCATTAGGCTTAACTAAAATATAAAAAAAATAAATAATTAAAAAATATTATTTTTTGGTTACAGCCCTCAGGGGATTTGAACTTTGAATCTCATGTTTTAACAATAACTATAAACAAAGTGATTTTCAATTGGAACACATTCCATAGACTGAAATTATTTTTAATACTATACAATTCAGCAACAATTACTTTTGAATGTTGTGAACATTGTAAGGCATAGAAATAGAAAGAATGCTAACATATAAGAAATCATTGAATGATAAAGAATTAGTAAGCAAACACCATTCAAAAAAATGTTCAATGAAGGAACTGCAGTAGGTTAAAAGGATGAAAATTTCATTTTCAAATGATAATTAAGCATCGACATTTCTTTATGAAACATTAGATCATTCGAAAAATGTTATGGGCACAATATAGCATAATGGAATTGTTGGGTGTATAGAGTATTTAGTTGAGTGATTTGTTGAGGAAGTATTGCGATGAAGGAGGATACGATTAGTCCTTGGGGAGACAAGTTGTTAAGCTTCATGGGTAGGGTTGTTGTTAAGCTTAGATTTTGCAGGTTGTCTTTTGGGTGTACACAACCTTGAATCTTCCTTTAATTCCTTGATTGGCTACTAATTGAATGCCTCACCGAAGAGCTTATACACTGATTGATGAGCTCATGATAAATGTGGGTGAAGGATGACCATTCTAGCTCCTAAATGCACGGCCAAATTTGAGACATCGGTTAGGCCACATGACCTTGTTATAAAACACATTAACCCAGTCAACGGATATTTGAGATTTCCGTCTGCTGAAACTCTTCAAATTACCACAAGCACTGCAACTAAGGAGCAGCAAGCAATGATGATAACTGTTTTAAATTGGACAAGGAGCTTGAGTATATACAGTATAGATAGATTAGAATGAATTTATAGAAACGAGTAGAAGCAAAGAATAATCAACATGGAAGAAACACTCTTTTTAATGAGATCACAAATTCTACGATAATTTGAAGTGGGATTTCCTTCAAGGCTACATAAGGTATGTTTATGATCTGGAGGATATGAAAAAAAACACCCAGACATTAAAAACTAAACGATGTGGAAAACAATTATACACCCAAAAACTTTGACATGAACTGTGTACATGATCTCAAGATATAGGTAAAATGCATTAACATGGAAAGTAAAAATATTAACAGAATTAAAAAGTATGATTGTGATAAATTTAAGTTTTGTTGCATGTTGGTCTCTCTCTTGTAGATTTGTGGGATAGTTGTATCATTTTGACTAAACTATATTAGATAAACTAATGTTTACTTATACCAAATGTTTAAAATTCTTACTTGCATTTTTATGTGCAATTATGTATTTTTCTCCTAATTACGAACTATCTTATCTTTCATATCTAATTGGATATTGCTTGGGTACTTTCCATAGGAATAAAATACCCAATTTTACTACGAGGGTTATCTTTATGATCACAAACAAATTTTGACATTGCAATGAATACATACAATGCTTTAACTTCTAGAGTTTAAAGGAAACCTCCTTGAAGAAAAGAATAAATAAATAAAAGAAAAATGTTTTAACAATTTAGTTAAGAGAAACAACAACAACCCTCTTGAGGTGGAAAGTTCGCTTGATGGAGAAAGCGAGAAAACTCATGGTATTATAGAGATAAATCGGGACAATTTAAACAAATTTTCAAGGATGCAACAACAACATTCACATAATAAGAAATTATTTGCAAACAGAAGATACCAGTGTGCATGCACAAGAAGAAGAACCAAAGAAATCCGATTAAATAAAGAATCTGTCCACACTCAAACTTTGCTTCTCTAAAACACATACAACCCACAAATGAAATCCCACCATTACAAATTTATCAAGCCTAATTAACACTAACAAATTCAACAGCCAACATGCTACAATTTGTTAGTCACCCCAAATCAATTAGTAATTATTGCATGAATTTACATCTGTTGTAATTTATTTAAGTTGAAATTCTCTCAGAGCGTATAGAAGACCATCAGGGATTAAAAAATTGAAATTTTTGCTGCCTCACAGATATACCGGATAGGTGACAACATACTGAAGTCTAAAACCTTCTACTCTCTAAGTCTTTAATGGCACTAAACACTCAATAACATAATTTAAACAGACAACATGACGAGTTTTTTCTATTGGCCTAGAAAAGTGTTTATCATTCATCAAAAATAGTATCTCAATCAATCCAACATAGTGCTAAAGGTTAAATATGCAATTTAAAATATTTACAATATGGTCTTATATTAGCTCATATTTCTGTGTGAATATTTGAAAGCCAAACTGTATATGTATGAATAGAAAAGATCTCTCTAAAAAGACAAAAAAAAGACAACAAACTAAAATGAACTTTAACTCTAATCTAGACAATTCATTCTTAGCAACATGATATCTGACAGAGATGATCATTGAAGGATTCATATATTTTCTATCACATATTCAAATGATGGACAAACTCTTGTACTCAAACATAGCCAAAGAAATATGGTTCATAGATCAACTTGTATTATATGGTTTTCATCCTTCTTGTCTCCTTGAGGGGTTCTTGAGATCTTTCAAAGAAGACTTATTTTGTATGATGGATTGTTCTTTGCATGTTCTTGAGAACGTGCTGAGAATGACACATGACCAATAGATTCATAAGGTGATTTTATTGATATTTTATATTGGAGACATCAGAGCTTTGTTGAGAGTTTGAGTACCTTTCAATTGGATGGATTGGTGATGTCTGAAGAACAAATATAGATGAGATTCATACTAACTCTAACAAACTTATGGATGTTTAGCTTAAAGGGGCAACCTCTAAACATCATTTGGATTCTTTGGTACATTCCGTGCTAATTATTGTTCTCAGACTTTCTCTGCTCTCGAGGAGTTGAGACTATTTTCTTCATTTTATTTTAATGACACGGTGAAAGAGATGGAGTTGTCTCCCATCTTTTCCATTTCGCTAGTTACAAATAAAAAGAATTAAATTCTGTAAGCAAATAGACTAATAGCCTCTTGATACACCTTTATGGTAGCCATAGTTCTCGCCGATCATACAGCAGCTCAATGAAATGACATCTAATAGCTCATTTCATTTATAAATGGACTAGTTTTGTGAAGTTATTTGTTAAATTATATCAGATGCGTTTCTAATTCATCACATGAATTTTGGAGGAGGATCTTTTGGTATGTTGAGCAGGCGAGGGACATAAAAGTGCATGGAAGGGTAGAAGTGGAAAGTTTGAGCATAGTTTTAATATCACTAATCCAGCATTAGAAATAGGAAAGATATAGATTTTTCACTGTAGGAGCTGAGGGACCTCACATTGAACGGCAGGAGAAATTTATGGAAACCCCAATAGTTTTGACAAGAAGTTAGAAATGAAATTATCACAGCTTTCATAATTAACATGTTACTAAAACACTATCATTTAACCCAGGCCATATTCACTTAGCCCTGACACCCCATAACTCATAACAATTAACCCCAGATCACTTCATTGAAACACTTTAACCCCTAAACACTAACTTAAAATCACTGAAATCCATACACCCCAATTCATATCCTGTTAAACCTTGACCCTTAACTTCATAATCCCTAACCCCTAAATTCATTAACCCCTAACCCCTTAACTCGACGACATACAAAGGAATATAACCACTTAGGCACTTAACCTAGATATGACAATCCATTGATGGTTAATCTTTAACCCACAGATCCCTTAACCATGGCAGTAACTCACCTTCCTTAAACCCTATGCCTCAACCCCTTAACCTTACTCCAAAATCCCATAATCCCTAGCACTTTACCCCTTTACCCTTAATATCTTTCTCCTAAACCCTTAAACCCCTTAACTCCTAGGTATATATCAACATCTGGCTGCAGTGCTCAACACTAATATTCTTGGGCATGTTGCAGCGCTCTTTGCTAACCAATCCAAATAAAACCTAGAACAAATGAGGTCAGCAAAAGAGCTACAAAGTTTCCCAAGTTGACATTCACAGTGCCAAACGATTAATGAAAATGTTATAGGCTGTGTATAAATATATTATTGGAACATAGAAATGATCAGTTGAACAGGTTTTTGGAAGATGTTCATTGAAGAAGAAGATGATTCTTGAGGGGCTCAAAACCTAACAGGCTTTCAAGGAAACAGGGTTAACCTGCTCAGAAATTTTCTGGGTTTCATTTTTTTTTGAGCGTGTGGCTCTTCTGTCTTGATAATTATGAGCTGGATGCACTTGAATACATGTCCTTGGAAGCTTATCTTCTAGTTGATTGTGCTCATGATAAATGTGGGTGAAGGATGATTCATTCACAGCTCATGAATGCGTAGCAAAATTTAGGAATTTGGGGATTTAAGCACATTCTGCAGCATTAAGCCCGATCAGCAACTGCGTGAGATTACCATCTGTGCAACCTCTTCAAACCACAAGCACTTAAAATAAGAGAACAACAAAAATGTGAGAAGTGAGGCCTTTAAATTGGAACCCATTTAGTATATACGATGAGATGAATTCAGAGCTGGACTTGTCACATAAAACACGTTGAAGGAGAACAATCAACATACAGAGAAATATGCACTTTTAACGGAATCACCAGGAAGGACCCTGCGTAATTTAGTGGATTTCCTTCAAAATTCCTGCAGAATGTATTTAAAATTTAGGATATTGTGAAAAACATGAGACATTATAGCTACGTAACAGTCTTGTAGGAAAAAATGATTACTTCACCCAACTTTATTATGAATACCATTTCGTGAGTATAGATGTGGGTAAAAGTGCATTATATAAGAAAATAAAAATGTTCATGAACTTGCAGCAGGCGGGTGCATCGATCAATTTTAAGTTTGTTGTTCCATGTTGGTCTCTCCCTTTGTAGAGTTGTGGGATAGTTGTGTCATGTGACTAAATATGCTAAATATATGCACTTGCACGATATTTGAGGGTAGTGAATTTTTATATGCTGTGATATAGTCACATGATCTCCTATTGTGTTCATATATGTATATCTAGTAGATGTTAGCCAAAGTTTTACAAATTTATGCCTTTTAAATTTCTTATCAGGGACAATAACTACATGATAGCAAACATCTTTTGATGAGCACTACTATAATCGGGCCATACAGTAGCTTTTTGAGTTTAGGAAACACAACAACGGAAAAAAATAAATCAATAGAAACAAAAGAAGAAAAAATCTTTGCTTAACAATTTAGTTAGGCAACAGCACATGACCCTCTTGAGGTGGAAAATTCTAGCCCAATTAAGAAGAAGAGACAACTCAAGGTAAGATAAATCGAGACAATTGTACGAACACTTTCAAGGATGCAACAATAAATTTTTCTGTAAAAAATAAAGAAAATATTTACAAAGGAAAGATACCCACGGTGGGCATGCCTGAGAAGAAGAACCAAAATCCAAATTCAATAAAGGAAACCACCACTCTGGTAAACTATAAACACATGCAATAAATCCCCTTCAAGGAAGTTACCATTTATCAAACCCTAACTTACTAAGCATATTAAAAAGCCAACAGCACGTTTTTGCAGTTCCTTACCCAAATAAATTATTAATTATTGCATGAATGTACATGTCTTTATAATTTTATTTTAAAAGGTGAAATTCTCATGCAAGAGTGTATGAATTCAGCTTAAAGATTAAAAAAATCAATTTACATTACCTCACAAGGTATATGCCGGATAGGTGACAACATACAAGTCTAAATCTGCCTATAAGTCTCCATGACACTTCAACATGTCAATAACATACTTATAACAATGCTTAATGATTTTGTCTATTGGCTAAATAGATGTAAATCCATTATTAAAATAACATCTCAATCAATCTATACCATAATTATGTTAAATGATTTAATGTATATTATTTCAAAGATTACATTATGGTCTTATATTAAGCTCCATGTCTTCCAAATATTTGAAGCCAAAGCACCCTCGATAAAGTAGACTAGAAAGATTAAAGTACTCTAAAGACAACAAAAGACAACAAACTAAAATAACAACTTTAACTCTAATCCAAACACTTCATTCTTAGCAACATGATATCTTTGTTGTCATGTTTGTTCTATCAGTTTAGCATTTGGTAGATAATATATAAACCTTTGCTTTTTCATAGTTTCAAACATAACAACTTTCAGGTAGTTTCTTGATGTCTCAGACTTCTACTTTGTAACCAAATGGATTTGTTTCTTTCACACGTGTATGGAAACGTACTTTCTAAAATGTGTGTAATGCATTCATAAGATGAAATGTGTGTGTTCTTAACTTCTCATATTTAAAGGGCATCGTTTTTATTATAGAGTTAGTACCTTTCTATTGGATGCTGGTTGGTGATGTGAGGACTGCTCAGCCTAGTAAATAATCAGCACTAAATAACAAGATTATGGATGCTTTATTTACAAAGGAGATTTTCTAAGCAACTCATTGGATTGTTGTTTGTTATTTTTAATTATTTTTCTCAGCTTTCCTTCTCCAAAGGGTTGAGGCTATTTACTTATTTATTTTACATGGCCGGTGAAATAAGAATAATGGAGGTGCCTCCACATCTTTTCCTTTTCTTTCAGATTTTAAAATAAAAAGATAGATGTGTCAATACAGAATAGTAGCCTCTTGATACCTTTAAGGTTATGGCATAGCTCTCACCCCTCATTGTAGCTCAGTAATATTAGCTCAGAGACTGCTATGGTAAAATGACTAGGAGAATTGATAGGTGAACCCCCAATAGTTGAGCAGGGATTAGGGGCACATTATCCACATTCCTCTGCTTTGCTTCATAACCACTGAGGCCCTTATCCATACAAACAAAAGCCTGAATACATAGCCCCACCATCATAAGTCATAACAAATTAACCCCTTGATCCACTTAAACCCCAGAAACCACTGCCCACTTAACCCCTAACCCTAACTTATAATCATTGAACCCCCATAAACCACGATCCAATAACCATGTAACCTTGACCCTTAACCATAACCCCGCCCATTTCATCATTACAACACATAACACATTAACTGTAGACCTAAATATTATAACCCATATGAAGGGTAACCCCCTAAATCCCACACATTGCTGTATACTTTTGCTGGTGGTTAATCATTAAGCATAAATCCCATAACCACTAACATTATTGTATAGAACCCACTAACACACTCGACACTGACCTTTCAACCCCATAATCCCGCAACCTTTACCTGTACCCTTAACCGCTTATCACAAACACTTAAACACCTTAACGCACAGAACCCCACTTATCCTTTCTTTCCAAAAAAATAGGTGCTCCAACACTAATATTCTTGAGCCTTTCTTGTGTTTTCCGCCAATTTCTCCAGATATAAAACCTCTAGAATAGTAGGGTCAAGGAGAAACTTTTAAGGGTCCCAAATCCGATCTAAATTTTATGGACAATCACATTTCCCCCAAAATATCCTCCACGTATTTGCTTCAGCGTATTGGAGTTTGCAAAATACATAGGATTGCCACAAGTAATCTAAATATGAGCTCAACTTTCCTAGTACTAGGAGAAATTGAAAATAAAAAACATCTTTGCTTATGCCTAAAATTACTAGGCTTTCTATCCTATTAGAACCTTCTGAGAATTATAGGGCAACAAGAAATAACTTCCTCTATAAATCTCTAAGACCTTCTCGAGGAAAAATACAAATTGTGAAATAAATTGTTGAAATTACGATATTGCATCAATAACTGCAAAGTACTTGTAGGCACTTACAACAAACAATGTCAATACCAGTGTCTTGCTACTGAAGGAACTCCTTACATAATTCTCTCTTGAATCCTGCAAACGTTTTAAATGAAAAGATATTTTCACCCTAGGATGCTCCTCATGGCCTAATATAAGGCATCCTCTTATGTACCCATGACTATTGCATTAATGGTAAACTAGTAAGAAAAAACTTTGAATGGATCATTCTTTGTGTGGAGTTTCATGGAGAGTATAGGAGAGTTTTGATCAAAGTTTTTAATTTTTCATCATACTCGTGAGAACTTTATCAACCATTTGTTTTAATCTCCTTGACAGTTATTTTTTTCTTCAATGTTTAGCCTCTATAAATTAGATATAAATATCGCCTTTAATTTGTCTAAGTCCTTAGCTACTTTGAGATCAAATATATATAGTTCATACCATTAGAGAATATTCCTAAGATGTATGGAGTCAAGAACTTTGTAACCCAGAAACTAGCACTACATTCTTGCCACCAAATGGATCACATAAAGAACAGATGGATTTTCTAACTATAGCTGCAGCCAATGAGATTCTTAGAACACTACAACCACTCGTTGGTTGGGTTGTTCACCAAGATAAAACATGGACATGTTTGGAATAATTAGGCCTTCTCCCCACTTAGTTAAAATTCCAAACATAACATATCTTGCTTCTACTTTTAATCACCTTCATTTTGTTTTCCTACTACTGTATCCCAAACTACTAAGAAAAGGTGCTTCAGTCCAAAAAGTAGAATAAATTTGAAGGATCCACTGTGTTTACAAATTCTTAGCAAGACTGGTTGGTTGGAATGGGTCCACTTTTTGTAGGATATCTCATGTATACTACTTGACATTCCTCTAGCTCAATCAAATTAGTTTCCATTGAAGTGTTTCTTCCTCTTCTTTCTATGTGATGATATCTCTCTCATAGGATAAATCAATACCTTACAAACCAGAGCACTTTTAGACAATCATGATCCACCTCATGAACAGTATACTATTGTGCCGTCACTGTCTTTTTTCTCTTCCAAATTTCACGGAACATATTCTCTTACCTATTCTTCTCTCCAATATCTTCAATTATTAAATCCTTATTTGAATTTATTTTTTTGGTATTCTCTTGAAGCCTTACTTGAAGCAACTTTTGGAGCTCTTTTGTGCCTTTATGTTTCCATCCTCACTAATACACATTTTCATTACCAGCAGTTGTGATGAGAATCCAAGCTTCATTCTATTCATCCACCACTTCTTAATTATTTCATTTCTAATTAAATCTATTTTCCCCTCTTTGACCATGCTTCCTCCATGGCACCTTATTCCCTTAGTTATTCAATACCGATCAATCCATTCTATATGTCACACTCCCAAGCATTGGTGCTTACACTTGGTTGGAGAACTGAAAAAAAAAGAAATATGTTGTGTTTATGGATTTGACTTAAACTATCGTGTGTACTTTCCATCCCTCATAGTAGTTGTGTGAAGGGATGTAAAGTTTGAGGAGAACACGATGTGAGAATTAGCTCTCTTGATAGGGATCATTTCAGTACACAAGAAGACTTTACAATGCAAGGAAGCCTCATGAAGTTGTGGAGCAGCTTGAAAATATTGAGGAGAAAATGGGGCATTGACTCAAGAAAAACCATCCAGAAGGTAGAGAAAAAGAACTGGGAAGCTGATAACATGGGGATCTTTAGGGAGAGATGTGGGGAGCTCATACTAGATTTGTGCGAACAGCGAGGTCTTGGGAGGGGAACATGGCGGCACCATGAGTACGCTGGTGACTTACTGGGGCCTGACAATGGCTACAGGAGGAAGAAATGGGAAAAATATATGAGTTGATGCAATGGTGGAGAATACAATCCATTGTAAGAACAACGTTTGGAAGTGAACACAACATCTACTTATAAATCAAGAGTGGGTTTGAGATGGATATTCAAGGTGGAAACGTGTAGCAGAGATGAAAACAGAGGGAAATTATGGAGGCCACTGTTGTGGCCAAAGGGGTACTCTCGGGGTTGAGGATAATGAAGCTGGGGAGACAACATTTCTCCTTTTAAGAAGACATCATCCATTGGAATCAGTGTACACTGCAGCTACGTAGATGGGGTGGAAGGTCGTGATGGATGTAAAAACAACATTTATCAATGGGGTTATTGAGGAGGAGGTGTACATAGAAAACAATTTCTTAAGACATTTCATTAGGATTCTCATGTGTGCAGCTCAAACAAGCATTGTACGATTATCGAACAAATTTTAAGTAAGCAGAGTACCTGAATGAACTTAATTTCTTCTTTGGTTAGGCTTCACCATAAGTGATTCGGATGAAAACCTCGATCACATCTTGGTAGACAGTGAGCTGTGTGTGCCTTACTGTGTTTGATTTTTATTTTAACTAGTGATTCCAGTAGTTTGATGATATTTTTGATTAAAACTTCAAAGAGTAGCTGAAAATCACATACACAACCTTCTACAAGGATGGTGGAGGAAAATTCTGAATATCAGGCAGCAGACAATAGGCCCTTGAAAACATCTTCACAAATTTTGAGAAAACAGAATGAAAAAGTTGGTTCTTAGGAAATACATTAGTCACAAAATTCTGGGGTAATTTTGGTGAGGTTGTCAAGGTAGATGGATTAAATGTAACCTTCATTTTGATGAGTTTCGATGTTGTTGGGTGTAATATGTCTAAGCATAGTTATCAGGGCTAGATTTAGTTTTTATGTTGATTAGGAAGATCTAGAGTATCTCTACTATTTTTTGTTTCAAGGTACACTAATAACAATTTGTTTCCATCAGCTATTGGTTTACTCTGTGGTCTATTTGGCTTGACCATTTGGTTGTTTATGTGGTCTTTGTTTTGAACCCTTTCTCATCGGATATTCCTTCTCCTTCTCTGGTTTGGGATTGGTGGAGTTCAGGGATTTAGGATCTTAGCTACTACTTGATGGGGTACTTCTTTTGTGAATATTTGGATACTATTTGGTTGTTTCTGTGGTATTCTTCAGACCTTTGCTCAGTGGATATTTATTACTCCTCATTGGTTTAGTTGTTTGATTGAGGATTTAGGGAATGTTCTTGCTATGGTAGAATTACATTCATTTTGAAGTTTTTAGCGGAGTTAGCCTTGCTTATATTTAGATTTTCATCTGAGTCTCTGAGGTCATTAATTGGTCTAGAGGACATTTATTTTCCAAGTTGTTCATTAATGGTTTGCATTGTCATTGAAGATCTTTCTTCGATTGTGTCATGAATGAGATTTTTTTGAAAGGACCATTGGTTGAAAGCGTGATTCGGTATTCTTGTTGAAGGGGTGTCCTAGTGGATTGGTGAGTGACGATATACATTGAGTAGGTCTATAATTTATAAGTGGTATTGATTTTTCTTGTTTACATATTTTATCAGGGTTTTTTGAGACCTTTTTTCACTACATAAGGTATTTTTTGATGAAATGCTGTCTACTTTGGTGAACATATAGGTAGGATTACGAATTATAAAAAATTGTGGTAACCTATAACGAACTTTAATCTATTTATTATGATGTAATGATACAAAGTGGGCGGTGACATGCCATCCTCCAGACAATATTTAAGTATTTCATTAAACACCATGTTAAGACACATACATGGTATATGGGAGAAATCACTACCTGAGACTCGACACACAATGAAGGATAAGCATGTCTTTATTATTTTTCCATGATACAAAGATGTAAATTTATAGTACAATGGTGTGACTCTTGGTTTCATATTAGGTGTGGACTCCGTGACTTTTTCCTATTCCACCTACTGTGTGGGATGGGGTATTCAACATCCCCTTAATCCCGAGCAGGTATGTGTGAATAAAAAAGAGTTGTGAAAATACAATCTCTTACTAAGGCAAACCATCTTGGCGACACTTGGGTTAGTCAACTCTGCGAAATATTTTGGAGAAAAAATTGGTTCTAGGATGACCACAAATGTGAGCCGGAAGCATTGCGATTCCGAAACTCTTCAAAGCTGGCAAGGCAGAGAGCTACTAGAGGACAATCACTGTAAAAGGGGGGCCTTCGACCTAAAGAGGAATGCCACGTGATGGTTTAGGATTACCAACAACTGCGGAATGCTTGAAGCATTTGGTGGAGCTCAACAAGACGCCCCAGAGGCTAGGGCGCTGGGCCCAGAAGGCTGCTAGAGAAGTGTTCCTCATATATGAAAGGGGGCCTTCATTCCTACTGAAAGAGGAGTCTACTACCATGGACGGTTTAGATTTGTCCACCCCGACCAAGGCAGTGGTTAAAGTTGTCACCAGGCAGAAACCTTTTTTGTTGCTTTAGTGTTTTATAATTCACTCCATAAATTGTCAACTTGAAGAAGATGCTGTTTTTATTCCAAGAACAATACACTTTTGGATATGCTCAATTCCAAAAGTAAAAATAATGTTGTAATGAAGATCACACAATTATTAATCTTTTAAATCTAATCATTTTACTACTGTTTTAACAAAGTAGAAGTCTATTTACTATTATAGTAGAAACAATTCCTCTAATGGAGTACATTGGAATCCTAATGAAGAAATTACTGCGGGAAAGAGCCAATCAACACGCCAACAGGAAGACAGGGCCCTCTTTGTTAGGCTAGAACTTCGGCACATAACTGCCTAACACTAATCACTTGTAGAAAGAGCAACTCAAAGAACATGACTGCTTCCATGAGAACGAGGGAACCTTGTTTTGTGCTCACATTTCCCTATGTCACACTCGGGGAAAGAAAAGTCAATTAATGAAGCAGGGACCCTATTCTTTTGCAGGATTAACACTGGCACTTGCTTCTGCTGACACCAAACCTATATTAATGAGATAACATAAATAGATCTCTTAACTTATTTAAGAATGAATGTACGAAACTCATGCGGCGTTAGAAACAAAATGCTTAATGAATCACGAACTGTACCATGGTATTTGACAACGAGGATGAGACAGGTGCGAACATCATAAAAACTTAACAAACTGGGACAGTCGGGTGAATCTTGTGAGGAAGGCGGGCCCTTTCCTTTCTGAGATCTGGGGAAGAGGTCGTTAGACGCTTAAAGAGACAACTGTTATCGTAAAAAGGGCCATTCGTACAACGGAGTCTGACTCGCTACCTTGCTCAAAAACAACGTTCTCTGTAGTTTTAACTCTCCCCTCTAATGATGATGTCTCACTCTTTTAAAGAGGAGAAATCTATTACGATTACATAAAGCAAATCCTCTTTATAGATATTCTTCTTTCTTAAACGGGGCTATTCTATTTTCCACAGCTTATATTGTTTACAACGGATACTTGAAAGTGTCTTAAAGGATGTCAGGCAACCACTTCATGTTCCTTCTTCATCTTAACTTCCATTGTCCCAAAATACTCTTCCAGAATGGCAATTCTGGTGATGACGGAATTTGCGTGCCTACCTGGCTGACTTGCTCTGTGGTCGGCTGTTTTGACAGGCCGGTGTTGACTGACACATAAATTATCTGGGTCTTTTGGAGCTTATGTTAGCAACAATCCTACCTTCGATTAATGATGAAATATAAGGTAATATGAGATTGCTGTGTAAATGGATATAATGTAAGTAAAGGAGGATTTCACTATATTTGGATAAAGTGAATTAAAATGATGATGGAACCCTTTTTAAATATAGTTATAAAGGGTAAGGTGGTGTCAAAATGTATGGTAAATGGTGACTACGAGGTCCTAACATCCCCCCGGTGAAAGGGTTGCATGTCCTCAAGGCTCTAGTACGAGTCGGAGTCGATCTTGACTGCGTGAGCTTTACTGGTGCTCGAAACGATGGCGGGAGAAGGTGGCACGTAGGAAACTCAGGGTCCCTCGGTGCACGCAGTGTTGCCATGCTACAACCTCGTCTGTTAGCCAATTGGTAGTGTACTTTGGTATTTTTGGTCAGCATCCATGGGATTGGAAAATGAGAAAATGATAACCAATCAGGTTTTCTCCACAATATGTAATCGCATCTGACCTTAATTTGGTGCACTGGATAGTGCAGCTTGTGAGATTATGAATTCTGAGGTGATACCTCTTGTCTTTCCTTCATGAATATAGACATGGTATTGGCCTTGATACGACATTTTCATTTCACTCGATTAGGCATGGGCAACTTAGAAGTGTTGGGCTTTAACGATTTATTGTATGTAAGAACATTTCAAAGGCATAAAATCGGTGATACACTTTTAAACATGAGCGGTTGGAAGTTGGGTCTAATCAAGGAGATGATTCACACTAGTGGCAACCTGCTGCAATGAGCAGGTTGCCATGTTATCGATTGGCAAGAATGAAACAAATGCCTAATTTGTACATCACACAGTGGAGTGGGGGTTGACCTTTCTATTCTCGGGCATAGCACTGTGTGAGACAGAGATTTACATGACAGAGCCCGGGTCACTTTCGGGGGCCTCAACAAAAGTTTTGACAGACATTACTGTTGTGAGAAATTCATGAGGTCTCATCCTTAATAGCCTTCAATTGAAAATGACAAGATGTTCGAGAGAGAAGAATAATTTAAGGAGGGTTCTGGAGTGGCACAACAATTTTTGCACTAATGAAACGTAAACCAAATTTACCTTTAATTCCTTGACACAACATTTAGAATCCTTGAAATTTGTACAATGTACATTCCAAATATCCCAGTTGTATACATGTGATTAAGGAATGCTTTCTATCTTTACTTTGTCTTTTATCTTTGATACGCATATTGTTGCTCGATTCTTCTGCAGTTCTAATTTGTTTTCCATGGCGGGGGCCATGTGTCCGGCATTTAAGTCTTTGAGTTGGGAGCATTGTACGAGTGGTGAAATTTTGACTAACATGGCATGATATACGTAGTTTAGTTTTGCACCATTGAGACTTTTTGGGGCCCCTCACGGTTCTTGTGTGGCAGTGAGGCGTTCACTCTTATTCTTGGTAGTCATAGATGCTGCATGAGTACACAATTTGTTCACTTTGTAATCACTTTTTGTTGGTAAATGTTACCACACTCATGGCACATGTATTCTCTGCATGGTCCTTCTTTGCTGATGTTGTGTGTATGTAGAAGTTATTCAATTATATATCAAAGGCTTCTCGTGCCATGATTAATTATTTTATGGCCTCTGTTCGACACCAGAACTTTTCCTCCAATAAAATCCTGTAGTGTGTGAACCTTTGTGTCTTTGGTTGATTATGTTGGAGTTGTCTGGCGATCTAGCGCTGTTGGTTCTTGTGTTTACGACTACGATTTGGTTCCCAACAACGTATCATGCTTGGTGTGGTTTTGCTTTTCTAAGAATGCATTGGTTTTTGTGTTTCGACTTACGGGTAAATGACTTAATTCTTATTATTCTGATCCTTCATTTGAGCAATAAACGATGTCATATTTTTGCCGGACACGGTTCACCCATTGACGATTGCCACGGGGCAGGCGGGTAATAGTTGGGAAATTTGGAATGGTGATGAAAGTTCCAGAAGTTTTAACGGAGGACAGACACGAGTCCCGAGAGGGAAATGGGGCGGCCGGTTTCAACAGTCGTTTATTTTCCTTCTCCTAGGTAGGAAGCGAAGGAGTGAGCAACTGCCTAGGAGGGTGCTGGGGAGGGGCTTTCGGGAAGAGTGGCAGGCAGGATGAGCACTGTTTGTGTTGCAGACGAGAGACGTGAGGGTTCGTCTCTTCCTTGCTGATGAGGGAGATAGGGGTGTTTGAGAGATATGTATGGGAATAACGAGCAGTGGGAAGGTGAGACTCTACTAGGTACGGGAGGCTGTGTTTCAGGGGTATGGTCAAAGTGGTTAGAGATGGAATCAACACAGGGGGTCGGGGATATCATCATTTGCCTTTCATAAGAACTCTGGAAAGTTTCTTGGGGCTTACGCTTATTGGGAATTTCGACTTATTTGAGGAATAGCTGATGGATTATTCGGAGGAGGGATTTCTTTGAGCAAAACCCTACGGGTGAGCCCATAGGAAATGATGGGTAGGGATAATAATGGGAATTTTACATTCCTAGGTAATATGACATGTTTTTTATACAATAGCGGAATGTGCAGGGCAACTAATACGACCATGCCGCAAATGATTCATTGACGAAGATGATGATAATTTGTGGTAACGCCCTTCGCATGTGAATAGTGTTTGATGAATTCAGCTATTTATTGGCCATGGGCGAGGTAATGAATGTAGACTTATACCCTGACCTTTATGTTCAATCTAAGTTCCTACGGAAGAAAAGTCTTGTTACACATTTAAAATGACTTTGTTCCTATGTGGACGACAAACACATATTATAATGCAGAAAATTCTGTGCTATATCTTTATAACTGGGCTTGAAATTCGGACTTTGAACCATGAGTAGTCTCCACAATTCTACGCAAACTCTAAGGCTGCTTGAGGATCAATTTCTCCCTGTATACAGAATGTGTTGTCCATCACAGCACAAAAAATTTGGTGACCTCAGGAAAAATTGAAGAAGAGTTATCGAACAGGCTCATCGATGAAATTTGAACCTCCCATGGCTACCTGCTTTGATAACATGCAGGACGCGGAGGCAGAGCTCTGAGGCTTTGGTCAAGCTAATTGTTTTCAACGGAGAGGATATGGAGTCTCAATGGCTGGAAATGACGTTCTTCAGAAGATGACGGAGGATTGGATGGTTTGAAGCAAATGGATGGATTTTAGAAATCCCACCTACGTATGGTGGAAATGATGTTTAAAATATGGAGATTATAATCATTATGACCAGAATCCTCTCTTTAAAATATTATTCATGCATTACATAAAAACCACATACCTTATATTTTTACCTTTTCTTTATAATTAGAAGTATAGAGGTACTTCATAATGGCTTGATATTAATGGAAGGAATAGCAGATTTCTGCAGATATGAACATGAGCATATGAGATCTGCTCAATGTTTAAGATAATATTTTAGGGATGCGAAGAATAAAAGTGGGCCCGAAAAGCTTGTATAGCGAAGGAAAAGTAATGTTTTTAATGATGAAAGATAAATGACTGATTTATTTGGCCCAGATGATTTTAGAAGCTGGAAAAAATAGATGACATATTTGTTGAAACTAGTGTTTTGACAAGGGAAAAATCGAGGAAAATAGGATATAATGACTTATAGGTTTAAGACAAATTAGAAGTATTTGTAAAGGGATAATTTCAGCGATAAGGAATGGGAAATAATAGGCGAAGGATGATATTTCGGGAATGGTAGAAGTGGGAAAATGGAAAAAGGAAGAAATGTGAAGATGAGATAAAGGGATATTGTAGAGGAAATGGGTTAAAATGGAGGGAACAAGCACGCGGTTGAAGCTTGAGGGATCTTCTGTGATGAATATATCCTCCTTGACGAGTTTTTCCGGAATGCGCAAAATTCCATTATAACATGCTGACCTTGTGATGAACATCGTTTTAAATCTAATCTAATGCTGAAATACGATCTTGAAAATTAAATGCGTGAGAAGACTCCCTGAAAAGATGATGTGTATCGGTCATGCAGAAAAACAGATGAATCCTCTTTGAAAGCAGGCGGGCTAAACGAAGCCTATGACAAACTGGCGGTGTTTTAGATCATCAGACATTGAAATCTTCACTGACTGCATTTAAAACGACATCCTAACTAACTATAGTTGACAGCGTACGTAGCTTACTGAAAATTTTGTTAAAGATCATACAAAGACTGGATACCTTTTTGGGCAGCAGCATTTTGATAATTTTGTCATATACCATTCTTTGTTGTTGAATCATGGTTGTTTGTTGATCTAATCTCTTTTCATCAATTCAAGAAGGCTTTCTAACCTAGTGTGCATGATTGATAAGTTGAAATAAACGGACACTTAAGTTTTAATTTAAATTCTACGGGAAAAACAACATTTTTTTCATAAACCAATTCATAGGAGAAAAACGTTGCTGATGTTTTATAAAGTGATTCATAAATATAGTGCTTGAGGGAGCAGGGCTAATTCAACACGATTTTCCCTTCTTATTTTAGTTAGACTGAGCTTTGTACTTTATTTAGTTTCACATGCCATTAGCTTGAGGTGTGGTATGGTGTAGTCATTATAGTGAATATCATGTTACGAAAGATGAACCCAAAACCAAAATTCTGGACAGGTCCTCCATACGCCAACTAGCTCTCTAGGGATTTAAAATCTAGTGAAGATTTCTCCAAATGAAAGCTAGGATAACCTCTTCATTGGCTTTAATAAGTGGCTTTGGCCTCCACATGATTTAGTGGTATAGTTACCAGAGACTAATATATGGTTCTTCCAGATTGGATGGAGGATTAATGGATCCTGGCAATCCAAGGCCCATCTTTCAAATGGTTCGAAGGCTTCACAGGGTTGGCTGGCATTTGATCTCTATGATGGGTTGACACATTCTCTGGCAAAACATCCTGAAGCCTTGACTGCCGTATATGACGGACAGGCAACACATCCTCCGCATTTTGTGTCTTTGTGTTTGCTCATTAAAATGCCCTCCACAAGAGGCCAATGTGACAAGCTTTTAGTATGTCATACACTTCATCTTCTGTCATCTTGGTTCTTGATCCCAGTACAGTAGCCAGAAAGGGCACCCATATCAAATATGCACAGCACTTTGTTAGACAATTCTTCTCTTTTCTGTGTAGCAGACATAAGTATTCAATACTACAGCAAAATAGGTGGCAATATCACATACCATGGAGAGTGAAAGAAGAAGCTTTTTAAAATAAATATCATCGGGAAAATAATCATCTGGATCTTAAATGTCAGTTTTACAACCATGAAGGTAATACCACATTTTTATTCATACCCCGGACACGATCTACAATTGTGATATCAAGCTCTAGTGGTAACCCAACCATCTGGTAACTCTAGCATTTGTAATAATTTTTCATTAAATACTTAACCGTAAGAGTAGTCGGTGTGGACAAAAGTAGAATAACAGGTGATGATATAATGTGAAATTTATTAATAGCTTAAATTCTTTTAAAAACTCTTTTCATTAGCTGACAATTACACGTAAGCGGGGGTCATGTTATGCCGGTAAAGTAGATAGCATAAGAAAGATGATTCTCCTCTTGTCTGAACAACTCATTGTGATGTACGAAGCATCGGAAAGATATATAAAAGGAGGGGCCCCAGTAGGTCCCCACCAGACGGGCTTGATAGATGGCAGTGCTTAGCGTGAGTTCTTCGAGAGCTCGGCAGGATTGATGCCCATAAATTCATTTTTCATAAAAACACAAATAATGGAGAAGCTATCTTGAAAAATCTTTAATAAATCTTGTAATATCCAACATATGCGAAACTTATCACATACCAGTTTGTGTTTTAGGAACGAGGAAGATTACGAATGACCAATATTTTATATGGGTCTACGAATACCTTGAGATGAAATAAAATGTCTAAGCACTACTCCTTCATATATCATGACATTTCGATGCCAGGAGAGGAGTGAGCTTGTATACATCGTTTAAGCAGTACCTTCTCAAGATTTTGTAATGCATCTTCAAAAGACACACCATAAGGAGTAAAATCATCCATAAATATTTCCATGGAGTCATTAGAAGCTGCTGGGAAAGTATTTCCTATAGTACTGAAAAGAAAGTTGTGACGGTGCATTACATAGAGCCAAATGGAAGGGCTTCTATAATAAAGTTTACCCAAGGGCTAGTGAAAGTGGTCTTGTCTCAGTGCTTGGTCTGATTCTAATTTGGTTACTTGCGAATCCATCTAGAAAAGAAAAGTTTCTTCACCGGCCAGACTGTCAAAGTCAATGAAGGTAAGGAAGGCTGGAAGATCACTGAGTAACATTTGAGCTACTAATCAACACACCTCTCCATTTCACATTTCTTAAGGACGTTACAATGGGGAAACCCATTCTTTGTCGAATATGGGAGTTATATAAATCTTGCATTAGCAATTTAAAGTTCTTCTTTAACAATTCCGCAAGTGGGTTCATTCGTCTGCAGGGTTGAGCCAATGATTGGTGAGGTATCCTTCTTCAATATGAATTCGGTGAGTACATGGTTGAGAAGATTTAATACAATAGTGAATGCCCTTTACCAAATGCTTCCTTATTTTCATGTAATAACTAAATGCTTCTTGTGTTTCGGCAGAAAATTTATTGGTCGAGATTTATGTTTCTTAATGTCTTTCGGAGTTCGATTTATTTATGCTGAATGTGAGATGGTGATTTAATCATGAGATAGATGTGGGATTCATTCTTTCTTTAGATGTTTTTAAAGGTAGGTCATTGATTGTGTGTTTTGACGGAAATTCTGAGAAAGGTTCACAAATAAGAGCTAATGATATTTCATGTTTGTAGTATGCTTTAAGTTAAGAGCTTGTCCAATAGTTGGAATGGGCTGAATAGCATTATCATCATAATCATCACATGGATCATTGTAGTATGGGTGTAGCATGAGGATAAAGTAAGTGTTTGGTTTCATGCTGTTGAGGTATCATTAGACAGTGCCGCTAATAAGAGGCATAATTTGTGACAGCCATAACCTCCCCAGAATTAAGGATATTTTTAACGTTTTTAGTTTTAATACAACAAAATCGAGGAAATTTGGGCATTCAATTCAGCGAGATAAGTAGATCTTCACTTATTCCTTTGGTTCCCAATTGCTGAATGGTAAATGACTCTAGAATGGTAGGTGTATCTCTGATTGTGGTGTGTTAATTTGTAACAACTATGAAGTTTCAGAGTCATTATGTTTATTGCGGCACTAAATCTACAAGAACTTGAGGAATCATTTGTTTTTACCAATTTAGTGTCTAGGTAGGATGTGGGGAGTCTATATTTCAGGAGGGGTTTTCAGAGACATTGACTGAGATAAATCTTTAATATGTCTTTGTGAGGGATCTTTAGTTTTCCTACAGTTTCTTAACACAAATATCCCTTATGGTTGCAGCATAATTGAGGTACATCTCTTTCGGTGCACAGCAAAAGTGGAGATTTTAACATACAAGTTTTGCAATTCCTAAAGATTAAGAGCGTTTAATTTCTAGTTAAAACTAAACGCTAGGGGAATGGTGGTTGTTATTTCAATACACAGCATTGAGGTGGATTGTACTCATAGCTTCTGGTTCTTTGTAGAATCGAGAAGAGGTTATCATGTCAATAATAGACTCACACTATTTTCTGGATATAAATGAATATCATTGGGCCATAGTAGGGAAATAGGCAGTGGAATATCAATGACTTTTTGGCTTTTATTATTGGGGTTAGGAGTGGGTTACTTACCAGTCATGAATTCATTTGGTTATTTGGCGGGTATTTCGGTGAAGAGGAAGTGGTTGTTGGGAGTGAGAAATTGGTTTTGGATACGAAGACATTGGCTTCCTCCAGATTTGATTGAAGAGGTTAAAGAGATGGTGCACATGGGGGCAAGGTGCATTGGGATCAACAAAGGGAGGGTTTGATTGTTGCATGGGTGGGAAATTCATTTGATTAAGGTGGGTATTGAATTTGATTAAAGGGAGGACGTTGTTTGATGAAGGCGAATAATTATTCCAGATTCAAATAGCATGCACCCAATTCATACCTTTCCTTTTGGTTGCCATTGTCTTCCCAGGTTAACAAAAATGAAGAAACACTTTGACTAACCATTGTTTATAATCTTTGTAGCATTATATTAGAGATGGACATTGTTGTGTTTCATGATCTTTCTCTGAAGAGGTCAGATTATTTTGTCCAATGGGCTCCTTTGAAATCAGATGTTGTCTCACCGCCGGGCAGAAAATGAGCTGAGTTGCTTCTGCTTGACTGCTTCTTTTTAACATACAAAGTGTCAATTTGTGAAGCAAAAGAACTGTTTTGTCTCAAGTTTTTAAATTCTTCAAGTAAATTACTGTTTAGAGCTCTTGTTATGCACAACAAGCTTTGGTTTTACCGTATATGAATAGAGGGATCTACTATTACTTACTGGTCGTTGCGGCTCCCCTTGAACACCTTTTTACAAAGAGTTCAAAATCTCATCATATGATTCTTTGAATATATCTCCTTGCTGACATGTTTTAACATTTCTAAACAATCATCCCTTAATCCTCAGTAATATTGTTTTGCGAATTTTCCTTTATATTCGGATGATCGGATCTCTGTATATTATATTAAGCCTTTCCTACGTAGTCCTCAAATTCTCGTCAGAGCTTTTGTGCCATATTGAATAGTTCGTCCTTCTTTCTCTCAATCATGACAATGAATGTGATATTTAAGCAAAAATTTGTTCATACGTTACTCATGTTGTGATTGGGCTCCCAAAACACTGGTCATCTTAAAGCATTTCCTTTTTAATGTATGCTGAAATAGTTTCAACACACAGGCATTAATGTAATCACTGCTTCTTTATGACACTAACAAATTGAAAAGGAATTAATCTTGGATCTTCAGAGATAAATAACCATGAAAAGTTAGGTAAAGCCGACAATGGAATGTTCTTCATAGGATTTTTCCCCTGGGGAGATCAACAACGATAGGAAATCCCAAGGTAGGAGAGGGGGGCCTTTCATCCTTTTTCTTCCTTCGGGATCTACATGTCCTCCACCAAAGAATGTTGTTGTTCCTTCCGTAGTTGTTCTCCTACTGCACTTGTTCGTCGTCAAGATCTTCTACTAGCTCTCAATTTTTCCATGAAATTAGTCCAACACTCTCTATTATTTCCTCAACGTACTTTCTGTTGATTTGCTAACTTGCACTATTCGCTCTCTAACTTGGCTTGCTGGATGCTTTAATCAAGCTCCTCTATGTTTTCGGGGCTGCAACTCTCGGTTGTAATCTGATTGAAGTGCTGAAGTTTGATGTCGAGAACTTAATCTCTGTGATGATTAGAGTAACTTTGGTAATCTAAAATCGATAGTCTTTCTTCCTCCCAACTAAGCATTCATTTTTTTCTTTTGTGAGATTGGTTTTATACAGGTTAAATATATCCTTGTCCACATCTAGAAAAGAAAATATTAATACTTTTGAAATCTATAATTGCCTTCCCCGCTTATGAAATGTTGATGCCCTTTAATTGTTTTAACAATTCAAGCTCCATAAATTTTCAATAAAAGTGCGTGTTTATTCAAAGACAACCACGCCTTTGAACATGCTCAAATTCAGCAAAAAATAATGTTGTAGTAAAGTCATGAAATTATTAATCATGATCTAATCATTTCTTCCTATTTATAAAGCTGAAGTCTATTTATGTTATAGTAGAAACAATTCCTCTATTGCGATACGATAGAATGATATAATGAAAAAGTACTGCGAGAGAAGAAACCAATCAGCCATAACGAGGGAACGAGGACCCTATTCCTTCAAATAGGAACTTGACACACACACAGCTTTATAATCTGTGGCGAAAAGACAAACTCAAGAGAACGGACCTATTCCCATGAACGGGAACCTTGACACGTGTCTCTTGTTCCCTAATCACATGCAGGGAAAAAGAAAGTCAATTAATGGGAACGGACTATTTTCCTTGCTGGAATGCGGCACCTCTTCTAAATAGTATACATTCAAATAGATAACATAAATGATCTATTATCTTTAAGAATTAATGTATGAACTCATTGCAGCGTTCGAAACAAATGGCAATGAATACGAACACCTTCTCGTGATGTTTCAACAACGGAGATTGAGATTAGGTGCGAAAATCATAAAAAGCAACAGGAAATGGGGGGCAGGTCGGGTGAATGTTAGCGAGGAAGGCGGGTGCTAATACTCACAATATTCCAGGAGGTGCAGATGAGAAAACAAAAAGGAGCAGCATTGCTCTGAAGAGGAACGATGCATTTGCGCAGAGAGTCTAACTCCTTCTGCTCCAAGAAAACCAACGTTCTCCTGGTTTCTAACTCTCCCCTCTAATGATGATGTCTCCTCTTTCAGGAGACATCTCTCGTCCTCAAGAAAATCTATCTTTGTCCAATCATTCTGCACTTATTAAAAGCAGAGGCTGTGTATTTCCTCCCTTAAAATGTCACTTATTTTGAGATCTGAGAAAGTCTGTCTTGAGGATAAATATTGGTAGCAACACTGTATTCATCTTCATCTTGTTGCCATTTGTCCCAAAAATGCTCTTCCGGAATCGCAAATTACTGATGATGATGGAATTTGCATACTTATGACACATTTCCTTGGGATCGACTATTTAACAAACCATGGGTGTTCAGCCCCATATGAGTATGCCGATCTTTGGGCTTATATTAGAAACGATCTACCTTGATGTGATGAAATATATAAGGTAATATGGATATGTATTGATTAATGTATGACCAAGGGAGGATTCCTGCTGGATAAGTGAATGAAAAGCAAGTGATGGAATATACATTATCTAGTTATAAAAGGTAAGGTGGTGTCAAAATGTATGGTAAAAATGTTTGTTGAAGTCATAACAATATATGGGCATCATATATCTGCATTTATGAATCAGGAAAGTAAGAGATGTAATCTGACTGCTGTTGTGGCTACAACTCTGTGAACATCAGACAAAGGTTGTGGCTGGAGAACCCACTTGATATCATGATCAAGCTTGCGCGTTGTCATTTCCCCCTATCGTAAGGAGAGTGGAGTCGCAATGGTAACTCAGCGAAGATTTGCTCATCCTTGATAAGTTCTTCCTGCCTTTGTGACATCTTCTTATTGCAGTACCCATTGCCAAGCGAATCATCGAATCTTAGTTCTGCAGGGAAGCATATGCAAGCTGTAAATAGAAGAATAGGTGTGCGACCAGATGCCTTATGGTGAGAATCATGATGAAATCCTATGGTAACTAGTCCGGTGGTAGCATTTTCAATCTATTGTGGAAGTGGGCGGATCATTTAATTGCGGTGAACTGCCACGTATGAATCAAACAATAAAGAGCAATTGAAGCTTGGCGTGTCGTCCCCAAGTGAAAGGGCACATCTTGTCATATCCATTACCATTTTAACTTGTTGTGGACAAGCTCTTCAAAGTCGATGATATGACTTGGAAATCCTGAAGTTGAGCTACTTTACCTGCATGTACGTACAGCAGTACAGGAAAGAGTAGATAAGGATATTGCCAACGATTGGCTTTGTTTGCTGGTGAGGTCATTTCTCAATGATACAAAACGAGAAACAAGTTCAGAATGCTGGTAGCTCTTACATGAATTCCGTCTTATTGGGCCGAAGTTGTGTTTTTGACTCATTTTTTCTTGTATCAACAAACAACGAATATTTAAAGAGCATCTTGCTGTTTTATATCATCATCAACGACGGAATATGAATAAAGTTCAAACACCAATGCCTCATTGATTTTAGCCATTTCAACAATTTAAGCTCTAAAAAATGAAAGGTGTATCGGCTACATTTAAAAGTACATACGTTCCAAATGTGATGCAACTGACAATACAAATGACTCAAAGAATTTCCAACATAAATCTCGATTGAATGCATATCAATGATGGAGGAAATCAACAATCCAACAACTCAAATTTTACACTAGTCTTATTGTATCTGCTTGAATGAAGGCGATACAATACAATATTTACGCAAAATATGTGATAAAAACATTATGTAGCTGAATTTTCCTTGATAATTAACAGTGACAAACTTGTGTCTTCGATTTAAATGAATTTCTTAAAATCATCACTTGTACCTGATAACCAAAATGTCAAATTTGTGAATTTCTCTGTAACATATTGTCATTTAATTATGTCATTTCTCTTCTATTTCTGTGATACAATTTGTCTCTTGCTCTTTCTCTCTTTAGGCTCTTTCTCTCTCTCTTTCTTTTTTTGATCATTAAAAAATAGAGTGAAAATAAATTGGATTTAAAAGGGAATAGGTTAATTTGAAAATTGAGGGAATATAAGTGGAGAAATTTATAAGGAGAAGATAAATGGAAAGAAGTGTCGATTAAATGGAAGAATTTTATTTTTATTTTTTTAAGGAAAGAGGGAGACAATTAAAAAAGGGGAATCGGGTGTGGGAGGGGAATCAAATGCGGGAGAAATACACTGAAGGAGAGAGCGTATGGGTCCATCGAGAAAGTAAGAACGTTATAAAACTCATCGAACAAACATCGGGCGCGATGTGGGCGGTCGAAGTGAATGGGAGGAGCGGGTACAGCTAAGTGTGATGATACGACGATGAAGGAGAAGAAGGTTGGGACGTGGAGCTGGTGTCTCGGAAGGAGAGAATAGAAGTGCGCAAGCATGAGGGCGTGAGATCTTTCCACAAGAGCGCGTGGGTGGCTTCGGGCGTGTTTCCAGACTGGATGTGGTGAGGGCGAATATGATAACGTGGGGTGGGTTGTGGGTCTGTCGGGAGAAACATTCACGACATTGAATCTCACTTTTGTAAAATTAAACTTTATGAGTGGGAAGTGTTAAATTCGTTTAGGATTCGTGTGGTGGGAAGAGTGCAAGTAGAAGCCTGTTGGTGGGTTAATAATGAGAACATGGATAGACGGGGTGGAGTTTACTGAGAGGGATGGTGTGTTCCCGCGGAGGGTGTGAGCGTTAGGAAAGGCGCGGTGTGGCGGGCGTGAAAGGAGGCCCCGGAACACCCGGCGGGACGGCGGGCGCGCGGATGGGGAGATAGGATAGCGATGAGCGTGGTTTTATGGGCGGCAGGGGAGGCATTGAAGCACACGCAGGGGAAGAGTAAGGGTGAGGCGGCGGGGGTGTGAGTTTATTAATGGGTGCCCTGGAGCGATAAGTGGGTGAGATGTGTTGTGAGGGAGCTGAAAGGCACGGAGAGGCCAAAGGCAAGGTCATTTATTTTGTTTTCAATATAACAGGCAGACATAAATTTTTTCTTCTTGAAATTTTAAATGTAATGATGTATTCCAAAATTAGAAAGCTCAAAGAAATTTAAAACCAAAGGTGCTATAAAAATTGTGAAAGCCCTTGCTTGACAAAAAATTAGGAGGGTGGAGGAGTTAGAGATTTATGAAACTGAAATCTCAGGGTACTAACTGAAAACTGGAAGTATTTCCAGTCTAAAAACCAGAAATTTCTTAAAAGTGCTGAAAACTATTTTCTGACTCTCCAAAATGGTCTGGGGCCCCAAATGCAAAGTTGTGAAAAAAATGAGTAGTGAAGAGTATTGAATACTGTCTTTTCTCCCAAACAGTCTTTGGAATGTAATTTGAATGTTATTTCTAACTAAAGCATACGGATAGCGCTTCGAAAAATCTCTTCTTGTAGGCTTCTCAGTGCAAAAATATAGAAATTTTGCCGAGATATACAGACCATACACACAGTAAACAATTAAATTTGATGAGGCAGCTATTAATAACTTCATTACCATGTTAAACACATGTTAAAATACTACCATAATGATGTATAGGAAAAATCACACACACAAGAGACTCGACACACAATGAAGGATAAGCGTGGCTTTCTTATATTATAAAGATGTACATTTATAGTACAATGGTGACTCTTGGTTTCATATTCAGTGTGGACTTCATTTAACAAACTTTTCATATTTCACTGCCATGTAGGATTAGGTGTTCTTAATTTTGTAAAGATGGTTGGGGAGTGTGATTATTTACAAATTGTCATTATATTTATCATATATATCTTATATATTATTAATATTTGTATATTACTTAGTAAATGAATTATTGTTTATTTCATTTTTCAAAGAATATTTTCCCTCACTCACGAATGTATTAAAATTTATAAGGAAGGCTGGTACATTTTCAATCCCCATAGGTTTACCTTTCTTTTTCTTCAAATGGAGAAAAATAGTAACTAGAAACTAAAATACTAGCTAGTAACCCTAAAATAATTAATAATATTTTGTATTGAGAGCTCTATGAACTCTTTTGTAAGAGAATTTACCGATTGAATTAATCCTTATTTCCTCTCGATCTTAACTAAACCTTTGACACTTTATTATTAAAAACATTGAAATAAAAATCATGTATAATTAGTGGATGATATATTCCAATTTATCAAATAACTTAACAATCACAATATCAATTAGTTAATAAGGGGAAATTTTATCAATGACATGAGGATAAATATTATTGAAGTAGTTTAGTTCTATGGTGTGCATTGAAATTGTTTTATACTCAATGCATTTTGTTTTTCCATTTTTTCCAATAGGTTCCTTTCTTGAGAAACATATCAAACACTAATATTTACTAATGACTTATAAATATTTAAATCTCCATAGTGGAATGATATTTGTTCATATTGGAATTGCAATCCACTAGTTCTACCTATTAGGATTAGTAAAGACACTCCAATAAATTTAATATATCAATTCAAATTACATAAGTGACACCATATAAAGAGAAAAAATTAAATTGAGGTTGGCTATTATCATATT
The DNA here is from genome assembly GCA_034641835.2 of Pinus albicaulis. Lineage (NCBI taxonomy): Eukaryota > Viridiplantae > Streptophyta > Pinopsida > Pinales > Pinaceae > Pinus > Pinus albicaulis. The sequence goes on from JAXQQM020082088.1 coordinate 72,738, forward strand.
TGCATTGAAATTATACATTTATTTTTTGGTTAAGTCGGGCTAGTCTAGAGAAAGAAATCTACTTTCATTATGAAAAAAGGGCAAACCAGAAGTTTTTTTTTTTGCAAGTAAATTCCAAATGCATTATCATGTTAGTTTAGTGGTTTTCATTTATTAATATGAGTATGAAATTGAGGAATGGAAATGGAATCCAAATGAGAGACCATGAAATTAACAAACGTTGGACTTGGTGTGAGATCTATGCCTTCTACCCTCATTTTCTTAGGAGTTTCTCCTATGATATGATGAAGCATGTATCCAAACATAGACTAAACTAAATTAACACCCAATTTTGGAATAGTGTAGATATGACATCTTGTAAAAAATGGAAGTATTCCATAGTCATGGGCATCCATATCGACATTTTCTTCAATAAATATCTTAATCCTGAAGGTAAATGGCTCTTCCATATAATTAGGTTTTTAAAAACCATCTACATATTTACATGTATAATAGATCCTTTACATATATATTATGGCAACCAATTGTCAATATTTTATGTTTTTCTATGAAAAATCACTAAAATAGTGGGTGAACATGCAAATGACATTTTTTGTGATATATTACATGAACTATGAAAATGACCTTTTTTGTGATATATTGCATGAACTATAAATGATGAAAATCAATGTCACTCATCACTTTATCTAGTTTATCTTGTGATTAAAATATAAACTTACCATTCCATAGGTGAAAATATAAAAAAAATCCCGGTAGAAAAACCATTAATGAAAATGATCCCAAATAATAAGCACACCACCATTTTTCAAAAATCTCTTCATCCCAACATGATTTCTCAATATTACTTATACTTATTTTATTAATGATTATGGATCTGATGTCACTCTAAACTTTAATGATAAAAATAACAAAGAAAAACATCCTCTAACCATATTTCCACTCCTTGCACATAAATTTTAATATTAAATATGAATTAACCTTTGTCATAATAATAATGAATATAAAAAAATGCAATATGAAAAAATCTAATTCACTACAACTCTAACAAACTTTATATATTTTACACGAAATAAAGTTGTTTTATTTCAAACTAATTTTCAAGTCATTTACATGTATTTTCTTATACTTTTTCAATAATTTGTGCAATACATTCAAGTTTCTGATATCCCTTTGGAAAAATGCAACTCGCTCAGTTGATCTGGCAGGAGCCCGAAAACTGGTTGCTAATTCACTCAATTAATCTGGCGGGAGCCCGAAAATTGGTTGCTACTCGCTCAATTGATCTGGCGGGAGCTCGAAAACTGGTTTCTTCTTGCTCAATTGATCCGGCGGGAACCCATAACCAAAGGGGAAAACTAGAGAGCAATGTGGAGATTTCCAGAAGCTGTTGTCTGGCGAAAGCCCATAATCAAAGGGGGAAACTGGAGAGCATCGTGGAGATTGCCATGGCGGGAGCCCTTCGCCATAATCAAAGGGGGATACTAGAGAGCATTGTGGAGATCTCCATGGTGGGAGCCCATAACCAAATGAGATTTCCATTAGCCACATTAACTATTGTCCGGTGGGAGCCCATAAACAAAGGGGAAAAACTGGAGAGCAGGGTGGAGATTTCCATAAGCCACATTAACTTTTGAGTCGAGCAGCGTGGAGATTGCCAGAAGCCATAGTAACTGTTGTCCCTCATCATCTTAACATAGCTAGTGCGACTGCAGGATTTTCTCTCAGAATCCATGATGTGCAGAGTCTGGAACGAAGTGCTTAGGCAAAAAAATCCAAAGTTCAGGTTCAGTGCTCTCCTCCTTTCTCTTGTTTCTCGCTTTTCAAACACGTTAAACACTTAAATATTTCTAAATGTATGGATCAGTTGTAGGACCGACATCAACAGTGCCTCCAAATTTCTTAAAAACCTAGTTAAGGAACCCTGACCAACCACATGAATAAATTTCAAATCTAGGGTTTGTAGGGTTTGTCAATAAATGTACTCTTTTGGAGGATGTTTCCACTTCCATACCCAATTTGCAGGATTTAGGTATTAAGGCCTTGAATAGGGTTTGTAAAATCTTAGCCCAATTTATAGCGGGAAAATCCTTAATTTTTCCTACTGGTTCTCCTTCTCAGACCTTGACTACACTCTGTAGTCTTGTACACAACTCCTCAATAGTTTTCCACATGGAATATATTCAAAGTCCACAATCCTCTGTTGCTCCATAGGCTCTCTAATTTTAGGATATTTTCTAGCTTTGCTCCAGAGGCTCTCTAATTTCAGGATATTTTCCAGCTGGTCCAGAGGCTCTCTAATTTCAGGATATTTTTTCAACTCCGTTATTTTCAGTTGGTCTAGCAAGTTCCCTATCAGCTTCAGGTGCTATGCTAACTAACGACAGTTCTTTTATTGCATTCACGCAGTGATGGCCACTTTGACAATCAAAGCAATCAGTTTCACGGTGTCAAGTCAAGTCAACTGCGCCACGTTCACAATCTCCCACACATTCTGTGATTGCAGTAACGCTCTCATGATGGTGATGAAGAAATCCTCCCAACAAGATATACACACTCTGAGTAATACACATTCTGTATTGGTTGTATCATGTATGCCATCAAAATGTCTTTAGTGATTTTTCAACATCCCATCCTGCCCTGTATTACTCACCTGCTTCCTTGTATTGTATTATGCATAATGAAGTGATGGAATTTCTGTTTCAAAATTCATCTTTGGAAACACTATATTAGTTTTAGTAATTATGATCTTGTTAGTTTGATGCTCCATACGTGTTGTCATTTAATTTTTGATTCTTACTAATCCCACTTCGACAACAAATTTAAGATATGGGTGATTCATGTACCAAAACTTTGTCGTTTTGGAAGCTATCCTTGGGGTGCAAGTCCCTGCGTTTCCATGATATCATCCTCACTCGTTCTGGTATTAATTTTTTTTAGAAATGGCTTTGTGCTTTGTAGGTTTCATGCTTGTGGTTGTCTTTGTGATGCCTTCTTAAACTAATGCTTACTAAAAGATAGTTGCAGATCCCTTGATGAGAGTTTTATTCCACATTAATTAAAGACATATTTGGTTAGTGCTTTGTTTATTTTTCTGTAGTAGAGAAACACTACAGTTGCTAGATGCTCTTTTACATGCCAAAGAATGGTATGCAAGTTTGCATAAGGTTTATTGTCTTATTGTATCATCTAAAGACTAATAGATTTAAAACTTTAAATACATGCAACTTGCAAGCAATTCATCAAATATTAGACTAAACATTTAAAGGGTACAAGAAATAAAAAGGATTTCTAGATTATCCAAGTTACCATATCTATGGAGACATTTTGGGAACAAGGCCAAGGGGACATTAATTTCCAAGTTATTTTTACATGCATTAGTAACTTAAGAAACAAATGGTAGATATAGTTTACCAAATATTCTAATGATGCAAGGTATGCTACATATGTCTTAAGTTTTAACTATCAGCACTTACAGTTTGCCATAGTTACATACTGTTAGTTATGTGTGTGAGATTCAAGATATTGTCATATGCTGCAGAAAATAAATATTTGATATTCAGGGGCTTGATATTAGAGCTAGGGAAATCAAAAGTTGCTCGATTCATCTAAACAACATCCACAAAAAGGCTTCTTATCATATTTACAGAGTTTTATTTTGCAAATGGTTATCTTTATTGAGTCTGTTCTTTTTGTTTTATTTTGAATTGATCAGGACTAATATTATATTTTGAATTGGTCAGAACGCCTTCTCTGTGGTATGCTAAATATATTTCATCTACCTGTCTTTCTTTTGAAGAAAAATCTTTGGAGCTATTTTTACAAGACCTTTGTGATCGAACATATGAAATAACTCTTCAGAGGGGTGCTAAGACTGTGAGTGCTTCACATTTGTAAGTTTCTTATCCCCATGTTGACATATTGTCTTGCTATGTTGATAAGTGTTGAAATTAGTCTGCAAGGTTTTCTACCTTGCTTTCAAGGCAAACAAAGAAGACTTCACTGCATTTTATTCCTGCAGGGATCTGTCTATTTTATTTTTCCTTAAACCATGATTGTGCATAGCTTCTTTTTGTGGTTTACTAGTCACATTCTATAAATAAGTTGCTAAATCCTTTTAAGCTATTGGCTACAGATTCTGTTAAAATATCGTTTATATTATGTATATATACTAATATTTTTCTTTTTTGTTAATGGTTGGAAGGAAAAAATGTGTGCACAGGTACACTGTTTTTGATTTCTTACGAGAGATAGTGAACAAGGTCCAAGACATGGGGGGTTCAGATGCTACTACTGGTGAAGAGAGGAATGGTGGGCGGAGGAGGTAAATATAGATATTTGCTTCCTGGTGATTGCAAAGAGGTCTAGGAAAATTTTCACATGTTGAAAAATTACAAGAGATCAGATATACTTTACCTTTTCTTGTAATGACTATGCGTTTTCATTTGCTTCAAAAAATCTCACGAAGGAGATGAAAATGAGAGTGATGAGGATGAAGTTAAGAGGGCCAGGATGGTAATGACCTACTTACTTTTTTTATAAAACATTTGTTCTTTGCAAGGAATGGATTTATCCATATGTGTTTCTATTTGTCTTTTCTATGCTTCTAAATTCTCAATTTGCTCTGGGTTCTGAAACAGTAATTGCTAGCTATTTGGCCTTTTCTAAAATAGGTTGCACACCATGGAAGCGGACGAGGATGGGGAAGAAGAGGTAGAGGCAGAGGATCAAGAGGTGGGTCAAGTGGTAGAAATGGCATTACAGTTGAGAATTTTGAGGATGAAGACCTAGATTTGTCATCTGAGCACAGTGAGAAACAAGAGAAAGTTTCAGAAATTTTTACTGATGTTAAAACTGAGACAAGAGAGACCAAGGTAGCAGTAAATTTGGGGAGCACTCCTGTGGTAAGAGACTTTGATCTTAACATGGATCTGGATGAGAGTGGGGCTGTTGTAAGCATGCCAATGCAACCTTCTGTCAAACTGGAACACGATCCTAGTGACATTGCAAATGTGCATGTTGTTAAAAAGGCTGATGAATTTCCTAGTGATGTTCCAATTGTGCAACCTCCTATTAAACAGGAAGAGCAATATCCTAATTGGTCTCATTCTGATGTAGATAATGTAGCCCTAGATTCAATACAGTTTCATGTGCACTCAGATATAATTGTTGATCAGGATGAAGATGATTATGACAACGAGGATGGATAGTGTGTTATTAAGTGGGGATCTATTTTCTGCAAGATTTTTAGCAAGGTTGCAGTGTAGAAATTTGGCAATATTTCACATGCAGCATATATTAACATCATAGCCTCACTGACTGTCAAAGAAAGGGCACTAAAAGATCTCACAAACTGTAATGGGTTTTTGTACATACTATTTTGCAAGGAGGGTAATAAATCCTTATTGATTTGAATGCTTATTTTTCAGGCATTGAAGAATTCGGCTAAGTGGAGTTCTTTCAATCTTTGCTATCTCTTTGGATGGTTGTCTCATGTGTTCAAAGGAAGGATCTTGTATTCACCTTTCGGTCACTGGAGAATTGACAACCAGCTAGGTGGTCTTTTTCTCTTTATTTCCTTTGTATGGTTGAGTACATCCACAGGTGCCCAAATAGAAATATTGTTGTATAAAAATTATAGTTATATGCATATCATGGAAAATTTCTTGTCAATTGTCTTTTGATGCTTCCCAATTGCAACGTGATAGGAATTTTCATCCCATTTCCATGTGCCCAATTAATAATATTTCTTCTTGTTGCTTCGCGAGTTTTACAAGTCTCATGTGAAATATTTTTCCAGAGGCTGAAAAAATGGTGTTTTGTTTTGGGTGATTCTACAGAAGCTGGAAATGTCATTTGCTATTTTTTGTAAAATAGGTGTAATCGAAGTTATTTCCTTTCGTTGTTCGTAGCACCGCCTGCTGCATTTCAATGACGGATAAGTTTCTCAGCCTTCTAAATTGTTTGCAAAAGCTCATGGACATGCACTGAAGCTTTGATGGTGCATGTGAGCACAGATGAAGGTGGTTCTTCTCTGTTTCACTCATCTTATTTATGTTAGTCTAAAGTTGATGGTTCTACTTTTTTGACTTTAACTAGATATATTGGTCGTGGGTTAGAATTATTGTTTGGGACCATTCTAATTTGGTTGATTCTAAGGAGAACTTGAGGCAACAAGTGATAAAGAGAAGGTAACATATTGCATTATGCTGCAAAGTGATGAACAGCAGGCAAGTGAAATGATAACAAGTTAGGAAATGGCTGTGGCCATGGGTGACTGTAAAATGGAGCTGTAACATAAATATGCTAAGTAAATTAATAAAATTTAGGAGTAAAGTTAGCATTAAAAGTTAGTAGGAGTAAAGTTTGTGTTAATCGGGATTTGTAGGACTAAAATGAATATTACAGGAGTAAGTTAACATTTAAAATTGGAAAAAAATCCCACCATATGGATCATGCCATTTTAGTCATCACACAGATAACAACCATAGTCTTGACAGGGCCCAGAAGGCATGATACAAGTGATGTCAGTGCCAGATTGAGCAAAGATGCATTCAATCACGTTAAACCCAGAGACTTGCGCCTTAAAGCTAGCTCCCAAACCATATTTTGTCTCGCCAAGGTTATTCATGTAGGGGTTTATACACAATAAACAAACCCCATCTCCATGCATATGACAGCAGTAGAGTAATAGTAATGTGGAACAAAATCCCACCAAAAGGAATGCCACTTTAGTGATAGCTTGTAAATTTGTAATAGATCACATATAGAAGAGCCAAAAGCCAAAGAGGATCCACAAGGCATAGCACCATTATCAATAGCACTGTCAGTACTAGAGTGAGGGAGGATGCTATGACATCAGTCTGGGGATTTGCACCCCAAAGCCAACTTTTGCATTAGCAAGGATTTTGTTGTGGGTGATGCTTCATAGGCCTCCTTTGTCTTACTCTAGTTATCCATGTGGGATTATTCAAACAAACATATGGTAAGAATAGAGCTAGTATTAATGTGGAACAAAATATTTCCATAGGGATGTGTCAATTTAGTAGTAGATTGTAATACATCACATAGATAACAGCCACAAGACAAAGAGGGCTTACAAGGAACACCACTGATACCACTAGGGATGTTTGTGCTAGAGGGACAAGATGCTATTACTTGGCCTTGACATTCCTTCCGATTGATGTAGCATGGTGGAACTTCTCTCAATTTTTTGATAATGTTGGAATTTGAGTTTGACAGTGTGGAAGTTTGGACTTATTTGCTTACGTTAAAATATTGGAAATTCCTTGTCATAATGGTAGGCAGCTATGAAAATGCAAATTTTTGCATAAATTCATTTTTTTAAATGTCAGAATTATATGTATATAGTTGCACCTACTATCATATTCTTGCATCCAAAATTGCACAATCAACAAATCATATTTCTCCTCAATATTTTGTAGGGGTAAAGTTGCTTCATCTATTGCATCTTTATGCTGTTACTCTATCTCATTTTCTTCTGCTCAAGATGCTTCTCGCTTGATGTTTTTTGTCAAACCGTTGACTCCATTTTTCTTCCAATCTTGCTCAATGTCATGTATTGTTTTGTGGCTTGCCTCTTTGGCACTGTTTTGCTTCTTATTCAGCCTAGTTGCATCCATTGGAATTTTATCGTTCTCACAATATTGCTTTATGTTCATAGTACAATTTCTCTCCATGCATATGACCAGGGTAGAGTAATAATAATGTGGAACAAAATCCCACCAAAAGGAATTCCACTTTAGTGATAGCTTGTAAATTTGTAATAGATCACATATAGAAGAGCCACAAGGCATAGCACCATTATCAATAATGTTGTCAGTACTAGAGTGAGGGAGGATGCTATGACATCAACTTGGGGACTTCCACCCCAAAGCCAACTTCTGAATTAGTTTCTTTTGTTATGTGATATTCTCTTTTAAATTGCTATCGTTTATGTGTACTTGTTTCACAATATTTCTTTATACATATCATTTCTGAGTGTGTTAGAAATATTTATCTTTTATAGTATATGCAAGCAATATATTATGATGAATGCAATATGTTATTATAACTCTATTTAATTTCTTAAACAGAGTTATCTTTATTTGTTACTACACATTTCAATAAAACTGTAATACGTTTTCATGGTTATTGGTTAATTGAAACAATTTAAAGTTGTATTCACATTTGATGCCCGGGTTGGTTTTAGAGTTATTTCATTTATATTTAAGTTAGATTAGATAGTTTTATTTCAGTCATTTAGTCCCATTTTCCCCCATCCAATCATTCCATTACCAACCCATTTACATTATTAGGAAACTGGTCCTATAAATCCAGTTGGAGCCACCACACCGAATAGAAAAGAAGCTGTCCTAAGGTCCCGACCGAGTGGTTATCCCCCAATGTTTGATGTAGTGATTTTCGAGGCTTCAACACAACCGACAATGATTAAACTAGAAGGTGAGTTATTTTCACGAACTGGTTCTATTATGGTTGACCCTGGTGCCTGTTTAAGTTATGTAAACCCCTGAATAGTATAAAATTGTAACTTACAAAGTTAGAAATTCAAAAACCCCTCGCTGGTACAACTAGATACCAGGGCAAAGAGAAGGGTAAGTGGAGATGTTCCAAACTCCTCGTTGGAAATTGGGAACCAGCATTTAAACGTAAAACTAAATATTCTACCTTTGGGTTCCTATGACATACTACTTGGTATGGACTAGATAGAAAGGCATTGGTCTCTGGTAGACTGTGAAGAAAATTTCATATACTTCAGACCTGAAGATGATACATGCTAAGAATTGCAAGGGATTAAGAAACCTTTACAATTACGTCCCATCACAACCTCTCAATTGAGTAAATTTATTAGAGAATGGTCCCAGATTTATGCCATCCAAGTAGGATTTGCTAACTCTAAGGGACCCCTATGCAGGAAAATATTCCTGTAGTACAAGACATCATGGATGTGTTTCTAGAAAATGGGCCAAGTTTACCTTCGAAAAGAGACATTGATTTCACAATCGAATTAATGCCTAATACAACACCAGTTTCAAGAGCACCTTATTAGATGACTATACCCTAGTTAACAAAATTAAAAATGCAACTACAAGAACTATTGGATAAGGGGTATATTCAACCAAGTGTATCCCCGTGGGGAGCACTATTGCTGTTTGTAAAGAAGAAGGATAGAACAATGTGAATGTGCATGGATTATATGCAACTCAATAAATTGACAATCAATAATAAATATGTGCTACCACGTATAGAAGATTTATTCGATTAATTGAAGGGAGAAACTGTGTTTTCAAAGATAGACTTAATATCTGGATATCACCAGATTTGAACTAAATATGAGGAAATTTATGAAACAACCTTTCGAACCTGATATGGGCACTATGAGTTCGTAGTACTACCATTTGGTTTAACCAAATCACCATAAATATTCATGAGTTTGATGCATGTCATATTTCATCCCTTTTCGAACAAGTTTGTTATATTTATTGACAACATATTGATTTATTAAAGAACCATGGAATAGCACCAGGAACAGTTAAGGTAATTACTAGAGATGTTGAGAAAACATTAGTTGTATTCTAAGTTCAACAAGTGTGATTTTTTCAAAGAACAAATACAATACTTAGGCCATGTCATTTTCGCTGAAGGTATAGCAATAGATCTCGAGAAAATAAAGACTATCATGGAATGGTGGGTACCTAAAAACGTGGCGTATATACCTTTTTTTATGGTATTATCTGGATCTGATAGACATTTCATCGAAGGATTCTCCAAGGTTTCCTTTCCTATTACATCTCTGTAGAGAAAGGGGAAGGATTTTAGGTGGACCAGTGAATGTCATGCTAGTTTTGAATTATTGAAACACTTGCTGACTACTGGCCCTGTGTTGAGGGTAGATGACCCCAACAAAGTATTTGAAGTATGCATCGACGCTTGTAAGGAAGGAGTAGGAGCAATATTATCTCAAGAGGGAAGGGTTGTTTCCTATGAGTCAATAAAATTAAAGGAGCATGAACAACGATATTCTGCTTATGATTTGGAACTGACAGTAGTAGTGCACACACTCACCTTATGTACATTATTTATTGGGAAAGAGATTTCTGCTAAAGACATATAATAGTAGTTTAACCAGCTATTTCGAAAAATTTGATTTAAATGCTCGCCAAGCAAGGTGGAATGCATTTTTAAGTGAATTTGATTTTGACATTCAACATGTTAAAGACAAGGAAAATCGTGGGGCTGATGCCTTGAGAAGAAAACTACATTGTGTGTATGAACTCTATTTTAATCAAGTCAAATTTAAATTCAAGATCAGATAAAAGAAGAAGTCGCGAAATATCTTGAATACCAATTCCTATGGCAGCAAGCAAAGGAAGCAAAAAAAAAAAGGAAAAATAATTGGATTATGGGATTAGCAAGGACCGACTGTTAACCTTTAAAGGAAGGATATACATTATTAATCAGATAATTTTGAAAGAGTTGATCTTGGATGAATACCACAGTAGTAATTATTCTGGGATACCAGAAAATGATCAAAACAATCAGGAAGGTTTATTTTTGGCCCGGTATGTAGAAGAATATTGTTGAATATTTAAACAAGCTTCTTGACTGTCAACAGGTTAAGGTGGAGCATCAGCATCTAGCAGGATTAATGCATTCCATACCTATACCTGAATGGAAATGGGACGTTATATCATTAGATTTTATTACTGGTCTACCAAGATCAAAAAGGCATAATGATTCCATAAAGGTGGTGCTACATAAACTTAGCAAGGCATCTCACTTCATACCCATGCAGTCCACTTAAAAAATGGTGCAGATTGTAGATATTTTCATGAGAGAAATTTTTAGGTTGTATGGCATCCCAAAAACAGTCATCTCGGATCGGGATGTAAAGTTCACTTCAGCCTTTTGGAAGGCACTATTTATTGTATTGCAAACACAAGTTAATTTCAACACTGCTTATCATCCACACATGGATGGAAAAACTAAGCGAGTAAATCAAATCTTGGAAGACACGCTATGCATGTATTTAATGCAACAACCTACAAAATTGGAATATTATTTACATCTGGTGGAATTCACATACAATAATGGTTACAAGGAGTCTCTTAAAATGAGTCCATTCGAAGCCTTATACGGAAGACAGTGTTGAACTCCCATTAACTAGAGTAGTCAGGAAACCAAATTAATTCTTGGCCCGAAGATGTTGGCTAATATGGAATTGGAGGTAAGGAAGATTAGACAGAACCCAAAAGTGCCACGAGATCAACAACAGATTTATGCAGATAAAAAAGAGAACCTACCGATAATTTGAATTGGGTGATCATGTCTATGTGAGAATCAAACGCAAGAAAAGCACTCTAAGGTGGACTTCATGTGCCAAGTTGGCTCCCAAGTTATGTGTACCTTTCCAAATATTGAAAAGAGTAGGACCTATGGCCTATCGATTAGCATTACCCATTCATATACAGGTGCACAATGTGTTTCATGTATCAATATTGAATTGATATGTGCATGATCGAGGGCATGTAATACATTAGCAAAACATTAATCTAGGATAATATTTACTCTAAAAGGAATGAATCTTATTATTATTAATATAATTCCTTGCTAAATGCAAGTCCAACCAGACGAAAAATTTCTATTATAACCTTAATGTATTCTAGATCAGAGAGAAATCACGCTCCAGAGGCAAGCCATCATCCAAGTTAAAGTGCAATGGAAGCTTTTTGGCCCAGAGGAGGCTACTAAGGAAGACAAAGGATTTGTGCATGAGGCATATTTAAATTTATTTTCTAATCTGGAATAGAACACTAAGGATGGTGTTTACTTCTAGAGGAAGGAGATGTGACATCTGGATTAGCTTCCAAGCTATTTTTGATAATTTTGTTTAAAATAAGATATTAAATTAATTTTTTGAATGATATTAAATGAATAAATGAACATGGTTATTTCTATTTTGAATAAATAAATTAATTATGGAATGTTTTATCCATACATACTGATGATGAAGTATTCAAATATTCTAGAGTAGTTGGGACAAGAAGTTAAAACAATTATCTTTTCCCCTGAGGATAAAAAGTAAATCCTATTGAGGAAAAGGGGTTCTGTGACTGGGGAAAACAGTCATAAGGTTGAAGGGAAAGATTAAATCCAGAGATGGTTGGAACTAGTGGAAACTCAGCAACCCTCAATTCTGGTAAGAAAAGAATAGTGGACTGGAGGTCATGAGGTCTCATCCAGAATTACTGTTAAATAATCCCTACTCTGGTGCAGTGCATAGGGGGGGATGAGGATGTAATAGCCTCTCTCAAGTTTGGGAGGTCATCATCAAAAGCTTTTGAGTAAGATAAGTATCTAGACCCACATGAAATTTAAGGGTTTATGAAAGTCATAAGTAATTTTTGGTCATATAAATAGATACTTTTGTAAATGACAAAAACTAAAATACTTTACCAGAAACAGTTATTTTTCTTCTAATTCCCTTCGTGTCATAAATTTTAATGTATATGAGTATGCAAAAGAAATATACATAATGTCTGTGTATATGTGTGTAAAATAGAAATTATCTATTATGAAAAAATTATTCCTAGCCTTCGTTCTTGCAAACTAGAACAGTACCCTTCTGCATAAATGTGTACTGTGTAAGGAGTAAATATAAAAAAATTAATTACAGCTACATCTATAATATTTATGAGATATTAATGAAGATACTATTAGATTAGTCCAAAGTAATTACTCCGGACAGAACAAATCGTCTTGCCATACCTATTCTCATGTAATACTTAAACTAGGGTATTAGTAAACAACCCAGAGTTTTCATGGTCTGGTAATTGAATATAAATAGTAGAACTATAAATTACATAATAAGAGGGTAAAAAAATGATATGTAAACTCTTGGATAAACCATTTTAGATAGAAAACATATTAAACTAAGACACTATCTTCATAAGAGATAAAAAGTTATAAGGAACAGTTAAATGGTACAAGCACCTAAATACATAAAAATTACATAATCTCTATTCTTTTACCAGCTAGGTCCAAAGAAATTGTATTCAATAGACTAAGAAAGGCTATATCTATATATATATATATATATATATATATATATATATATATACATCTCAGAGGAGTACCAATACTGAATGAAAAACAATAACTGAGTAAAAATAAAATTAACTTTCGAAGTGAATAGTAAGCAAAATTCGCCTACAGGGCTTTCATAGTCATAATAAAGTAAACTCCGAGTAACGAGAGGAAGACCTTTACAAGTAAGGCAAAGACAAATTTAAATCACATATTTGTGTAGCATAAAACCTCGTTGACAACCAACACTGAATTTAATTAAAAAATTAGAAGTAATACCCGAGGGCATTTCCATTAGATTTTTACAGTGTCGAAAAAATAAACATGCATAACATATAACAAAACTTTTCCTTCTTAACAAAGTGCATCGAAATACATTGACTTGAAGAAATAATAAGGCATTTCCTCAAGGACCGCAAGGATGGGTGATTAAACAATGAAGAACCCTACAAATCCTCATCTAAAAACTGGGGAGAGGATTCGATGGCCGTAATACCTGTATACAGAGAAAATGTAGGTGTTATGGTTAGCCCAGAGTCGGTATAGCCCTTGCAGAAGTTGTGAGGAGGGAATCGAATCATAATACCCACATTACAACGTAAGAACATTAAATACAATCTTGGAATACACAGTATCATCCAAACTTCAACTCTATCATTTACAGCGCGAAATGAGGGTTACCTGTGAGGAAGAGAATCTGAGCCTCCCAAAGTCAAGACCTGCATAGTAAATCAAAGTAGGAAAATAGGGTTACAACCTAAACCCAAACTTTAACCTTGGGAAACCACTTAAAAATAAATTACAACCTGTAATTATGTATATAAAAATGCAAATATTACCTATAACAATCATGACAGAGATGGCGACCTGAACTCCCAAGGGTATCGAAGTCGTCTCTTCATACCATAAACCTGCATTAAGAAAATGTAGAGGGTTAAATGTCGAATAGGTAGACTATGATGGATTAGCAAAAAATCCTCAGTAACTTCTCATAGCTGAAAGAAAACGACATACCAACTAACAGAGCTGAGATAGTACATAAGACCATAATAAAACCATACCTGTCACTGAATCATGATGTTGATGCAAGTGTTTAAGCTGATACACTATGGACAGGAACATGGACCAGTGCAAGGAGACGAGCAATGGAACAGAAGTTGCAGAGCGACAGAGTCGAAGGAATTCGATACTCAAGAAAATGAATAAGAGAGTTAGGTTTGAGAGAGGTCGACTACCCTAGCCCTCAGCCAGCCTCGCTCTTGCCATTGATTCAACCCCAGATCCCACGGCAAATAGAATCCCAAGTGTGAGTTAGCTGCGGGTTATGTGGCACGGTGAAATCAGCAGAAATCTCAAAGTGTACAAAATAATTAATTTTTCATATTAAGATCACATGGATTGGGTCGGAAGGATTCACATGTAATTAAAACATCATAAATTACAATTGATTGGTATGTATAAGCATCGCTTGAAACATGATAAGCATCATAAGTGTCGATATCAAATATCTTATGCTTAGTCGAAGTCAATTCTATAGACTTAGACTTATATATACTTTGGAATGGTATAGTATTAGGAATTATACCATCTACATGCAAATAGATAACTATTTGTTCATTAGGGATAGGATTATATGTTAATTAAAATTCATGTATAGGTAAAACATTTAAATGTAGATGTAAGGTAAGAGTCCTTGTTAAATGTAATGTGCTAAGGAGAAATTTTGATAAATTATTAAGTTTTTTTTTGTAATGGATATCACAAAAACTTTCTAATTGTTGTGTTTTGACTCAACTTTCTAATTTTTGTGTTTTTCCACTTGCTCAAAAAAATTTGGAAGGATGAATTTCAGTCTCTACTATTAGCTAAATCTTCCAGCTAAGCCCATTATAGGAACAAATTTGGTGTAAATATGTTATAAATAAATTCAAAATGTTGTATTAATGTTTCCTTTATCATACAAGAAAAAATCAATATATATCCCATCATAATTAATTGAAAATTATGAATAAGATGTTGCAAGTAAAATACCTTGTTGACACATACTATTTTTGTGTTTTGGTACAAATTATTCATGACCAAATGCAAATTGTTAAATATGTAAACATGAACCCATAACTTTATTTTAATAATGTAATAGAATTCATAAATATGTATGAGCAAAAACAGAACTATGAGAGGGAATTTTTTTAAGCAATCAACAAATAATATATACAACTATGAAAGTAAGAAAGAAAAAACAATGAAATAAAGAATAAGATTAAATGCTCTAAATTTCTCATATGTCATTTTTTATGCATAGTACATGTTTTTTAATAATTTTTCACAGAAAGAATTCTATTTCTTTCCTTATTCTTATTTTTTTTTACAAAACTTTGCACTTTTTTTGAAATAATAAATTAAGGTTTTGTTAAACTTTTTACTTTAGAAAATACAAGAAATATAAATATTTCACAAAACAAATTCTAGCACATTCCTTGGCTTAAAGCAATAAAGCAAGAAGCCTCCATGCCCATATGTATTTTTACCAAAAGAAAAAGTTAACTGTGACAATAAATATTTGGGATTTCACACATGATCAAAATGACAAGAAAATACAATTGAATAAACTGGCACTTAGAGCCACATAGAATCCTACAAGGAAGGATAATCTGCAATATATTTTGTTGGAAGGGAGACCCAAAGTTCATTGGAGTTTAGAGAAACAAAAAAATGGAGGGGAACATATTTCTACCCCGTGGTCCTCAAGACACTGTGTAGCAAAAAAAAAAAAAAAAATAGTGGTAATGGCACTATGTGAAATGTTGTCCAAAAAACCATAATTGATCTAAAACTTTCTAATTGTTGTGTTTTGACCAATTTAATATACATATTAAAAATTATAACAATTAAAAAAAAATGGAAATGAAATAATATTATATTCAAAACCATAAAAAAATTTCGTTAAATTATGTCCAACATTAAGCTTTTTTATTTAAGACTATCTACAAATAATAAGAGACAATTACATCAAATTAAACATGGAAGTAAAATCTAATAATATAAGTTACAAAAAGTCAACACGAGAATCCAATGCAAAGAGTAAGATATTAAATATTAATAGTAGGTTTGAATGATGTCTACATGACATGAAGTTTATTTCTGCATCACTATCTTTATCGAATAAAATCTTTTCCTCAAAAAATGTTGTTTTCTTGAAATAAATATAGTGTAATAATCCTCATAAATAAATGTAGAGTAATAATCCTCATATAGGCAAACATTATAATCACTATCATAAAAATAAAAAATAAAATAAAATAAAAAAAACTATGAAAAGTAAAAAAAAAAAAAATGTGTTTTAAAATTTTTACAATCTTTAAAATATAAAACTTACTCTTTTTCTTACAAAGTGATGTTATGAAACTTACTAATTTTTTATTTTTTTTACTCCTTTTTATTACTTTTAATTTTATTATAAGAAATTTAGTGATTTTGAAAATATTATTACTTTAATATAAAAAATATATCAAATTTTTGATTTAGAAAGTAATTTTTACTCTTCTTAAAATAAAACTTTTTATTAATAAAAAAATTATTAAACATAGATATTCCCTAACTTTCAATTTTTTTTGTCCTGTGTTTGGCCTTTCCTTAAAAAATTGTTTGGCATCTTGTTAAAAAATTGTTGGACACAGAAAGACAAAATTGATCCTCATGGTTGAATCTTCCCAACCAAACCCATCATAAAAATACCTTCTGTGTAAAAATATTAGTTCAATAAACATGCTTACAATTTATAGCGATACATGAGTATTTTTTTACTCATTCATTTCTTTGCATGAGTAAAATTATAAATTCAAACAAAAACAAACTTTCAAATTAAATTGAAAAATCTAAAATTAGTATTTTTTTTTTGGGATAAAATAAGTATCTAAATACTTAAATCAATGATTTTTTCACCTATTAATATCAAAGAAAATTTTCTTAGAAAAAGTTTAAACTCCATGCTGTTATGAGTTAGATAAGTGTTAAAACCTATGTTGCACGAGTTAGATAAGTGTTAAAACTTATGTTGCACGAGTTTCTAGTATGCTCTTATTTCGGTTAGATAAGTGTTAAAACTTATGTTGCACTAGTTTCTAGTATGTCGTTACTTTGGGTAAGGAGAAACATGTGGAACTCCTAAACAGAAAAGAAAGGTTATTATGACTTGATTATTATGTGATTTCATGCAACACTATATTATATTCAATTTCTAAATTCAAGTTTGGAAATTTATAAAGTGAAAGTGACTAAGATGCTACTCTTTCTCTTTCTCACGATCATTGTAATTTGTTGAATCTTATAATTAAAGCTTCAAGATAGCCTTCAAGAAGGAAGACTTATTTGCAAATGTTGAACTTCAAGGTTTGCAACAGAGTCTGCCAAGGAATGACTGGCAATGGTATATATATTTTGTTGACATCTTTTCTATATCTCCACACGTATCATGTATCACTTAGAAAACAAACAAATGGTAGTTTCTGTGCTCAAAATAGGTGCCCGAAAGATGAAAATCTGCTGAAAATAGATATCCCAAATGTCAAAATTTGTTGTAGTGAACCTCCCGGTGATTTTGGAAATTTTCCTACAAGCTCCCAAGCTCTTAGAAGAGCAGGAGCGTTTCCTACCAACTCGGGGTACATGCTGGGAGCGATACGTGGGTACGTGCTCTCCAAAGGGTGGTATCTCTATTATTATGGTTAAAACCAAGATATAACCATATTCATGAATACATCCATTCAAATTTTTACTAGGTAATATCATTGTTTAAATATTTATCATGATTTATTTTTGTTATTATTTCATAAAGATGATACAAAGCTTCTTTATTTGACGTTGTTGATTTAACAAAAGTTTATTTTATATGTCTATATAGATATTTTGTTTTTAAATTCTACAAGAATTATTAATTGTTGTAATATTCTTAATACCATATAAAGTATATGGTTTCATAATTTTTTTATATGTATTTGTCTGAAATTTAAAACCTAATTCAAAATTTAGTTAAGCAATATTTTATGATTTATTTTGAAGTGGTGTGTTTAAAAAATTATTTATTTATTGATTTTAATATAATCATAATGTATGTTTTTTATTAAATGGATTTTTTTGTTTTTGTTTTAAAGCACCATTTAAATATTTTTAATATTATTTTCAAAGTTTTTCAATTTCTTAAATGAGTTACAGAAACTCAAAACTTATTATGCAGATCATTACCTAAAACCAAGGTGAAATTCATTATACAGATCACAACCATTAACGTATATTGATTTTGCATTTCAAGCTTTCAACAAAAAGAACTCCATTTTGGTCAAAACCAAATAATTTACATCGTGAGCAGCAAATTAAAGTTCCGATGTTAAGTTAAATAACCATCCACACCTCTGGAGTCAAAGGCAACTGTTTTCCTAGTACAGCACATGGTTTGACGTCAATTAGGGTATTGGGAATAGCTGAGAAGTATTTGATTCAATGCCTCACTGTGTCACTCGACCATATTTTGCGGCATCTGAGTTTGACTCATCTGCTGGTTACTTCTACGACAGCGGAGTGACATTATTTCTTTTCCAATGAAAAATGTAAGACGACTTTAAAAGAAACTCTGTATCATGTGGTGCACTAACTTTCCACGTTTGCTCCGACCGATTGCAGCCTCCCGCATTTCTGGAGTTTATTGAACACGACTGTTTTGTGTTCAGCTGTGCGTTTTATGTTCTTAAAACAATTGAAAAGAAGGTAACAGGCTAGACTCTGCTATCTGCATCATGTCTATCCAATACATTTTTATTTTTGTTATCCCGTTTTCAAACTATAAAGTTATTAACTAATTTTGCAGTAAATTTGCTTTTAAATTCTTTATAAACTGAGATAGATTGAATCCTAAATTTAGGTTTGATAAAAATTATATAATTGAAGGATAAAATATAATTATTTAACCACAATATACATGCATATTTCCTTTATAATATATATACCTATTTTATTTATTAATATAAAAAGAAGACATTTATTAGGATTATGCTTGCTAGAATTCTCAAGATTATGCATTGTATAGCACTCTGCAGCAGTCAACGGCCGATCACGCATACACACTCTATTTTTCCGCGTCATATACATATCAATTTAAGTCAATAAAAGAGTTGCTCTCGGGACGATTTACCTTTCGATTGGTTACCATTTTACTAAATTCCATTCGCTCACGTGTAATTCTTAATGCCATTTTTAATTTAAACATGATTTAGTTGGATTATAGTTATTCGAATGTTTTTAAAATGTAAATGACAAGAGTCCATCAATTTTTCATCTTCAACTCTTTTTTCATCTTCAACTTTTTTTTTCAAGATTAGCTTTTATCTTGGAACTTATTCTTAATTATCTTTATTCTTAATTATCTTTATTTTTTAAGATGGTGAACTCGTTTGCCCCCGAAAAATCTAATATAGATCATTTTGGAAGTAATATTATCCTTATTTTTTTTAAGATGGTGAACTCTTTTGCCCCTTAATAATCTAATATAGATTATGCATCTTTATGTCAACCTAGGAGATGAGCATTTTGGATTCAGTTAAAAGCCATTTTGAGAATACTTCTGTCTTTATGTGACTTTTCTTTTAATTACTCATTTGTTAGAATATATGAGTTTGTAAAATTTAATTAAATTCTATGTAAAATTAATATTAAAATATAATTAATTTACAGAATGTAAAATTATATTTTATAGCTAAATTTCTTTTCAAAAATACCATTTATTTTATGTATAAATTTGGTAACTAATGATTTTTTATAATTTATGATTATATCATTTTTTTTCTTTTTCATGATGTTTTGGACATTTTAGATATCACGATTAAAGAAGAGTTAAAATCGTATGCATTAAAATTCTAATTTTTAACATTGATTTAATATATAATAAAATAACTATATAACTAGAAATTATCCCTAAAGCTTAAAAGGTACAATTCTAATTTTTAACATTGATTTCATATAAATAAAATACTTATATAACTAGAAATTGTTCCTAAAGGTTAAAAGGTACATTAAAGGAATACAAGATTTAGAAATTGATTATTTTGAAATCACTAAAAATTAAAAACTTTGAAATCACTAAACATTAAAATCTCTTATGTCGAATAAAATAGATATTATAGGTCTCATAATGGGTTTGGCAACTTATAGGTCTCATAATGGGTTTGGCAGCTCTAATATCTTCAACACTTTCCCTATTTCTATCTGGATATTTTCCCACCCTATATAGTTCCAACATCCATTCACCAATTTCCTTAGCTCTAATCTCTTCAATCCTTTTCCAAATTCTATCTAAATATTTTCCCACCCTATATAGTTGCAACATCCATTCACCAATTTCCTTTCCTTCCAAATGCCACTGATATGTCTTCCATTCAATAGGGTTTTTGTTCCATTTTAAAATGGAGACGGTAGACATCTGTGCAAGTTTCAAATTTGGTAAGAAATTTGTGAGTAATACATTTGGTGTTAGATAGAAATAGTGAGCAAATTAGGTTTTTGAAGCTCTTAAAAATGACAACTCCCAATATTCTAAAACTACTAAAAAATTAATATCCATATTTCCTAGAAAGGAATTAGCCTCACTGAGGGACTCTACTTCAGTTGGATATTCCATCATGACCTATGAAACACTTCTATCCATCGATATTATCCATATATGTATTTTTGGGTTATTAAACCTACTTGCCAAAATGATATTCCCCCAAGGAAAAACACCTCCTCATTTTGGTGGTTGCAATGGAAGAATTTTATATAAATCAATTTGTCGAGGAAAATTTAAGTCGAACAAAATATTTGATGGTAGTTGTCAAGACATTGAAACTTATTCATTGATTGGTAAGGGATTATCCTTTCTGCATATTCAGAGAAGAAGAAGAAGAAATGCAAAGCTCCTCTAATACGCTCCTCTAATACAACTCCACTAGTGGGGTGTCCCAAATTTTTTACGATGGTTCCATCTCCTAGCCTTCCAATTCTCTTGGTGCAAAAGTACTTTTCTAATTTGGCTAGGAGATTGTTGAATTTCAATAAAATATCTTATTCTTTTGTTAGAAGAATATATATGGTGTTGAAGTTTAATATAATATTCCTTATCAATAGGAAATAAAGGATTTAATGATTGGGATCTAATGGAAGACATAATTACTCCATTTTAATTACCTAGGTCATACATGCATATTTATTGACTTATTATGAGTTGTAGAACATGCATTTTACATTAATAAAATCTTCCCCATGGTTTAAGAGCATAAATTTCATTGTTATAGTTGTAATTTCTAATCCAGGATGGCTAGTATTTATTTGAGCTAAGTAATTATGTGAAAATGAAATAGGAAATGATAATTTCATTTAAATCCTAACTCCGGCTTTATTATTTTACTAACTGGATTTAATAATTCAAACATAAATTCAATAGATGGGATCATAATTTTTATGGTTGTTATTCTCCTAACTGGATTTACTAATTTGAACATAAATTCAATATATGGGATGAGAAGTTTAATGGGTGGAATTGTTTCGCATTAAAAATCCTGCTCGACTAGCCACTAAAAGTCTTAAACTGGGTGGGAGTTAGAGAAACAAAAAATTGGATCTGAAGTTTTATGGATGGACTTATTTCAGAGTAAAAATCCTACAATTGGAGTTGAGAGAAACAAAAAGTTGTTGTGTCAATGTGAATAAATTTCCCCCTTATTCTTGGAGACATAATATGGAAAAAGAAGTCATAATTAAGCCAATTACTGATAATCACAGTGAGTGAAATATTGTCCAAGAAACGTAATTAATGTCAAACTTTGACAACTAGATTAGTTTCCAAGTTATTCCTGTTAATTTTTTTTTAAAGAAGATGATACATTAAATTTTTTAATTAGATTAAATGAATGAACATGGTTATTTATGTTTTGAATAAAGAAATTAATTATGGAATCCTTTTCCATAAATATTGATGATGAAGTATTTCAAGATTTCAGAGTAGTTGAGAAAAATAGTTAAAACAATTACCTTTTCCTCTGAGGATAAAAACTAAATCCCAATGAGGAAATGGGATTCTGCGACTAGGGAAAACAGAAAAAAGGTTGAAGGGAAAGAGTCAATATAGAACTAGTAGGAAACTCAAAAACCCTCAATTATGGTAATAAAAGAAGAATGGACTAGAGGTATTCAGGTCTCAACTAGAATTACTGCTAAATAAGCCATACTCTGGTGTGGAGCACAGTGGAGACGAGGATGTAACAATCTCTCTCAAGGTTGGGAGGTCATCATCAGAAGCTTTTGAGTAAGATAAGTTTCTATACATGTACATGAAATTTAATGGTTTATGAAAGCTGTAAGTAATTTCTGGTCATATAAATAGATACTCTTGTAAATGACAAAAACTGAAATACTTTACTATAAACAGTTCTTTTTCTTTTAATTCCCTTCTTGTAATAAATGTTAATATTTATATGAGTATGAAGGAGAAAGAATACATTATTTCTATGTATATGTGTATAAAAGAGAAATGATCTGTTATGAATAAATTATTCCTAGCCTTCATTCTTGCAAGCTAGAATAGTACCCTTCTACATAAATGTGTAATGTTGAAAGAGTAAATATAAACAGAAGAATTATAGTTACATATACAGTATTTATGAGAGACTAATGAATGGACTATTAGTTTAGTCTAGAGTAATTACTTTGGACACAACAGATCACCTTGCCATACCTATTCTCATGCTATACTTGAACTAGGGTAATAACAAAACAACTTGGGGTTCTGATGGTCGGTCATCGAATCTAAATAGTAGAACTGTAAATTACATAAGGAGGGTAAAAAAATGATATGTAAACTCTCGAATAAATAATTTTAGATAGAAAAACATATTAAACTGAGACACTATCTTCACAAGAGATAAAATGTTATAAGGAAGAGTTAAATGGTACAAGCACCTAAAAACATAAAAAATTATAGAATCTCTATTCTGTTAGGAGCTAGGTCTGAAGAAATTGTATTCAATAAACCAATAAATCCTATATATATATACATGTCAGAGGAGTACCAAAACTGAATGAAAAAAAATAACTAAGTAAAAATAAAATTAGTTATTGAAGTGGATAGTAAGAAAAACGCACCCATAGGGCTTTCATAGTCATAACAATGTAAACTTCGAGTAATAGGAGGAAGACCTTTACAAGTAATGGAAAGAATAATTTAAATCACATATATGTGCAGCATAAAACCCCAACGACAAACCAACACATAATTTAATTAAAAACATTATAGTAATATTCAAGGGAATTGTCGTTAGATTATGGGTGTAAATTTATAGTGTCAAACCAAGAACCATGCATAACATATAACAAAATTTTTCCTTCTTAGAAATGTGCACAAAAATACGTTGACTTGAAGAAATCATAACACAGTTCCTGAAGGACAGCAACGATCGTTAATTAAACCCTGAAGAACCCTACAAATCCTCATCTAAAAACTAGAGAGATGATTCGATGGCCATAATACCTGTATACAGGGAAAACATAGGCGATATGGTTAGGCCAGAGTCGGCATAGCCCTTGTAGAAGTTGTGAGCAGGGAATCGAATCGTAGTACCTGCATTACAACATAAGAATGTTAAATACAACCCTATAATATAGAGTATCATCCGAAGTTCAACTCTATCATTTACAACGGAAAATGAGGGTTACCTGTGAGGAATAGAAACTAAGTCTGCCAAAGTCAAGACCTGCATAGTAAATCAAGGTAGGAAAACATGGTTACAACCTAAAGCCAAAATTTAACCTTGGTAAACAACTTAAAAATAAAAGTATAAATTTTAATTATGTATATACAAACACAAATATTACCTGTAATATTCATGACAGAGATGGTAGCCTGAACTCCCACTGGTAGCGAAGCTGTCTCTCCATACCATAACCCTAAACACAGAGGGTTAAGTTCCGAATAGGAATATTGTGATGGATTAGCCGAAAATCCTGAATAATTTCTCATAGCTCAAAGAAGACAACATACCAACTAACGGAGCCGAGATGGCACATATGACCATAACAAAAGCATACCTTCTCATAACTGAAAGAAGACGACATACCAACTAATGGAGATGAGATGGCAGATATGACCATAAGAAAACCATACCTATCACTAAATCATGATGTTGATTCATGTGTTTAAGACAAGAGGCTATGGACGGAAACATGGACCATCATGAGGAGACGAGCAATGGAAATAAGTTATAGAGTGACAAAGCCAAAGGCAGCCAGATTTTGAGCAAATGAGTGAGATGGTTAGGGTTGAGGGAGGTCGACTACCCTAACCCTCAACCGTCCTCACTCCTGCCGTTGATTCAACCCCAGATGCAATGGTGAATAGAGCCCCAAGTTTCAGTTAGACACGGGTTATGTGGCACAGTGAAATCATCAGAAATCTCAAATTGTAAAAAATAATTAATTTTCATATTAATATCACATGGCTCGGGCTGGAAGGATTCACATGTAATTAAGACATCATAAATCTCAAATGATTGATATGGATAAGCATTACAAGTATCAATGCTCAAAACATGAAAAGCATCATGAGAGTCAATATCGAATATCTATTGTACTGTTTTCTTAGTCAAATTCAAGTCTATAGACTCAGACTTATATATACTTTGGAATGGCATAGTATTAAGAATTATTCCACCTAAATTCAAATAGATAAGTATTTGTTCATTAGGGATAGGATTGCATGTTAATTCAATTTCATGTATAGGTAAAATATTTAAAGATATATGTAAGGTAACAGGTATTGTTAAATGTAATGTGCTAAGGAATAAATTTGATAAATTATTAAGTTTTTTTTTTTAATGGATGTCACAAGTGGTATCAGAGCCGCATTTATACGTTGGAACCCAAATTGGTCAATTGAATAACAAACATCCCATGTAAATTGTGGAGATAAAGTAGAAAGAATGTAATGAGAAGGGGATTGACGCATCAAGTACCCTGGAATGCAGGGGAACCTCCACCCCAAACCAATCCTGAAATGAATCTGGAGATGTGGATACAGCTAAATGTCGACCACCACCAACAGACCAGTATATTACTGGAGGAACAACAACATCATTTACTAGTATACTTCTGATTATTGTGCATAATATACAGGAATAAATGGTCGGGGTAAGGAGCGACAATGAAAGACTGATGCAAGAACAATAGAGGATACTCAATAGACTTTCTGACAAGTAGAACCAAGGAATAGTGCAACCGAGTCTTGAAAGGGACACTCAAGGAGAAAATGAACGACAATGACAAACTAATGAAAAAAATAATGACAGACCAGAAAGGATTCATTCACAATGAAGCAATAAAATAAAAAATTATAATGAAGTTGAATCTGGTAATGTGTATGATCAATAAGATATAAAGAAACAAAAAGTGGAACTACAGGGCGAGTTCCGAAAAATAAAACCTCCCACTTTCAATGAAGAGGGCGAAGATGTGGTCGAGGCATGGTTAATTAATTTGAACAAGTACTTTCAGGTATACGAATATAGCAGCAACCTCAAAGCTCGCTTGGCTATTTACCAGTTGAGGGAGAAAGCTACTTTATGGTGGGAGGAAGTAAAAAATGTTTGAAGTATTAAAGAGCATAACATGACATGGGACGCGTTCCAGCAATATTTCAAGGATAAGTATTTAAAAAAACATTTCTGTGATGAAAAATATCAAGAATTCCATGATTTAAAACTGGGATAGATGACAATGGATTAATTCATAGACAAATTCACATTCTTATTAAGGTATGTGCCTTACCTGAGAGACGATAAGGCTAAAGTTCAACTATTTATGTGCAGTTTACCTACTCACATGATGGAAATAATCGAATTCATGATTCTGAAGATAATGGACTAGGAAATTCGAAAATAACAAATGTGATAGCAATAGTCAAATTTAAAAGGAGAATTAGGAAAAAAATTGGCTTCCAAAGAAAGGACAGAAAAGTAATTCAAATTATAAATATACCAAATCTAGTAATTTTAAAATTTTGTAAGAAATTCATTAAGTAAGCAGTATGGGAGAAATCAACAGAGAACAAAATGGCCAACAGAAGAAAGACCCACAGATGCCTCCAGTAAGCCAAAACATGGACAAGCCCAGAAACCTCCCCTACAATGTTGCGGATGCGGAGAGCCACATTACTACAATAATTTCCCTGATCGAGGGAGAGTTGAAAGAACAACTAACCTGCAAGAGGCTGCTACAGTGGGAGATGTGGCTCGAAATATACCCATAATTAATGCAATACTTGAAGACCGACAACCAGATTATCAACCGACAATGATTGAACTAGAAGGTAACTTATTTTCACGAACTGTTTCTATTATGGTTGACCCTGGTGCCATTTTAAGTTATGTAAACCCCCGAATAGTAGAAAATTATAACTTACAAAGTTAGAAATTCAAAAACCCCTCGCTAGTAAAACTAGCTACCAGGGCAAAGAGAAGGGCAAGTGCCAAGGTTCCAAACTACTCTTTGGAAATTGGGAACCAATAGTTAAACGTAGAACTGAATAGTCTACCTTTAGGTTCCTAAGGGATACTACTTGGCATGGGCTGGTTAGAAAGGCATTGGTCTCTGGTAGACGGTAAGGAAAAGGTCATATACTTCAGAGCCGAAGATGAGACATGCTAAGAATTGCAAGCGATTAAGAAACCTTTACAATTACATCCCATCACAACCTCTCAATTGAGTAAATGTATCATAAAAGGATATCAGATTTATGCCATCCAAGTAGGATTTGCTAACTCTAAGCAAAATACCCCTATGCAAGAAAATATACCTTTATTACAAGATGTCATGGATGTTTTTCCAGAAAATGTACCAGGTTTACCTCTGAAAAGAGACATTGATTTCACAATTGAATTAATGCTCGATACAACACTAGTTTCAAGAGAACCTTATCAGATGACTGTACCCGAGTTAATAGAATTAAAAATGTAACTACAAGAACTATTAAATAAGGTGTATATTCAACCAAGTGTATCCCCATGGGGAGTACCAGTGCTGTTTGCAAAGAAGAAGGATAGAACCATGCGAATGTGCATGGATTACTGGTAGCTCAATAAATTTATAGTCAAGAATAAATATGCACTGCCACGTATAGATGATATATTTGATCAAGTGAAGGGACCAACTGTGTTTTCAAAGATAGAATTAAGATTTGGATATCACCATATTTGAATTAAAGATGAGGAAACTTATAAAACAACCTTTCGCACCAGATATGGGCACTATGAGTTGATAGTACTACTGTTTGGTTTAACCAAAGAACTAGAAACATTCATGAGTTTGATGCATGGCATATTTCATCCCTTTTTGGATAAGTTTGTTCTTATATTTATTGACAACATATTGATTTATTCAAGAACCGTGGAAGAGCACAAGGAACATTTAACGAAAGTGCTAGAGATGTTGAGAAAACATCAATTGTATTTTGAGTTCAAAAAGTTTGACTTTTTCAAAGAACAAATACAATACTTAGGTTCTCCTGAAGGTATAGCAGTAGATCCCGATAAAATAAAGACTATCATGGAATGGAGAGTACCCTAGAACGTGGCATATATACGTTATTTTATGGTATCAGCTAGATATTATTTACATTTCATCGAAGCATTCTCCAAGGTTTCCTTTCATATTACATCTTTGTAGAGAAAGGGGAAGGTGTTTAGGTGGACCAGTGAATGTTGCACTAGTTTTGAATTATTGAAACACTTTCTGAATTCTGGCCCTGTGTTGAGGGTAGATGACCCCAACAAGGAATTTGAATTATGCATCAACACCTGTAAGGAAGGGGTAGGAGAAATATTATCTCAAGAGGGAAGTTTTGTTTCCTATGAGTCAAGAAAATTAAAGGAGCATGAACAACGATATTCCACTTATGATTTGGAACTAACAGTAGTAGTGCACACACTCACGGTGTGTAGACACTACTTATTGGGAAAGAGAATTGTGCTAAAGAATTATCATAGTATTTTAACCAGCTATTTCAAACAATTTGATTTAAACGCTCACCACGCAAGGTGGAATGCATTTCTAAGTGAATATGATTTTGACATTCAACATGTTAAAGACAAGGAAAATTGTGGGTTGGCGCCTTGAGCAGAAAGCTACATTGTGTGTATGAACTCTATTTTAATCCAGTCAAATTTAAATTTAGGATCAGATAAAAGAAGAAGCTCAGAAATATCCTGAATACCAATTCCTATGGCAGCAATCAAAGGAAGCAAAAAAATAGGGAAAATAATCAGATTATGGGATTAGCAACTACCAACTTTTAACCTTTAAAGGAAGGCTTTACATTATGAATCAGATAGTTTGAAAGAGTTGATATTGGATGAATACCACCACAGTAATTATTCTAGACACCCGAGATACCAAAAATGCTGACAACAATCAGGAAGGTGTATTTTTGGCCCGTTATGTAGAAGATTATTGTTGAATATTTAAACAAGCTTCTTGAATGTCAACAGGTTAAGGTGGAGAATCAACATCCAGCTGGATTGTTGCAGCCCATACCTATACCTGAATGGAATTGGGAGGTTATGTCATTAGATTATATTACTAGTCTACCAAGATCAAAAAGGCATAATGATTCCATAAAGGTGGTGGTAGATAGACTGAGCAAGGCAACTCACTTCATACTATGCAGTCCACTTACAAAACCGTGCAGATTGCAAATATTTTCATGAGAGAAATTTTTAGGTTGCATGGCATCCCAAAAACAATCATCTCGGATTGGGATGTAAAGTTAACTTCAACGTTTTGGAGGCACTATTTACTGGATTGCGAACACAAGTTAATTTCAGCACTACTTATCATCTACAAATGGATGGACAAACTGAAGGAGTAAATAAAATCCTGGAATACATGGTACGCATGTATGTAATGCAACAACCTTCAAAATTGGAAGATTATCTACATTTGGTGGAATTCACGTATAATAATGGTTACGAGGAGTCTCTTAAAATGAGTCCATTCGAAGCCTTATACAGAAGACAGTGTCAAACTCCCATTAACTAGAGTAGTCCAAAAACCAAATTCAGGCTTGGCCCGGAGATGTTGGCTGAGATGGAATTGGAGGTAAGTAATATTATACAAAACCTAAAAGCGGCACAAGATCGACAACATATTTATGCAGATAAAAAAGAGAACCTGTCGGGAATTTGAATTGTTTGATCATGTCTATGTGAGAATAAAACCTAAGAAAATCACTCTAAGGTGGACTTCATGTGCCAAGTTGGCTCCCAGGTTATATGTAACTTTCCAAATCTTGGAAAGAGTAGGACATATGGCCTATCGATTAGCATTACCCAGTCACATACAAGTGCACAATGTGTTTCATGTATCAATACTAAAACGATATGTGCATGATCCAGGGCATGTAAAACATTGGAAAAACATTAAGCTAGGATAAGATTTAATACCATATCTCTAAAAGGAATAAATCTTATGATTATTAATTTAATTCGTTGCTAAATGCAGGTCCAATCGGACGACAAATTTCTAGTATAACCTCAATGTATTCTTGATCATAGAGAAATCACGCTCCGGAGGTGAGCCATCATCCAAGTTAAAGTGCAGTGGAAGCACTTTGGCCCAGAGGAGGCTACATGGGAAGATGAAGGATTTGTGCATGACGCATACCCATATTTATTTTTTGATCTAGAATAGAACACTGAGGAAGGTGTTTACTTTTGGAGGGAGGAGATGTGACATCTGGATTAGTTTCCAAGCCATTTCTGTTAATTTTGTTTAAAATAAGATAATACATTAATTTTTTTAATGATATTAAATGAATTAATGAACATGGTTATTTGTATTTTGAATAAAGCAATTAATTATGGAATGTTTTTTCCATAAATGCTGGTGATGAAGTATTCAAAGATTCTAGAGTAGTTGGGAAAAGAAGTTAAAACAATTACCTTTTCCTCTGAGGATAAAAATTAAATCCCATTGAGGAAAAGGGGTTCTGTGACTACGGAAAATAGTCATAAGGTTGAAGGAAAAGATTCAATCCAGAGCTGGTTGGAAAAAGTGGAAACTCAACAACCCTCAATTTTGGTAAGAAAAGAATAGTGGACTCGAGGTCTTGAGGTCTCAACTAGAATAGCATGCTAAACAAGCCCTACTCTAGCGCGGAGCATGGGGGGTGAGGACGTAATATCCTCTCTCGATTTTGGGAGGTCATCATCAGAAGCATTTGAGTAAGATAAGTATCTAGACCTACATGAAATTTAATGGTTTATGAAAGTCATAAGTAATTTCTGGTCATATAAATAGATACTTTTGTAAATGACAAAATCTGAAATACTTTACCAGAATCAGTTCTTTTTCTTTTAATTCCATTCGTGTTGTACATTTTAATATATATGAGTATGCAATAGAAATAATACACAACGTTTGTGTATATGTGTGTAAAGATAAATTATCTATTATGAAAAAGAAATTCCTAGCCTTCGTTCTTGCAAACTAGAATAGTACCCTTCTACATAAATGTATATTGTTTAAAGAGTAAATATAAACAGAAGAATTACAGTTACATCTACAATATTTATGAGATATTAATATATTAGTCCAGAGTAATTACTCCAGATAGAACAAATCGTCTTGCCATAACTATTCTCATGTAATACTTAGTCTAGGGTAATAGTAAACAACCTAGAGTTATGATGGTCCGGTAATTGAATATAAATAGTAGAACTATAAATTACATAATAAGAGGGTAAACAAATGATATGTAAACTCTCGGATAAATAATTTTAGACAGAAAACATATTAAACTGAGACACTATCTTCATAAGAGATCAAACATTATAAGGAAGAGTTAAATGGTACAAGCATCTAAATACATAAAAAATTACAGAATCTCTATTCTATTACCAACTAGGTCCGAAGAAATTGTATTCAATAAACCAAGAATATATATATATATATATAAGACCTTTACAAGTAAGGCAAAGACAAATTTAAATCACATATATGTGTAGCATAAAACCTCGGCGAAAACCAACACATAATTTAATTAAAAAGTCAAAGTAATACCCGAGGGCATTTCCATTAGATTGTGGGTGTAAATTTATAGTTTCGAACCAAGAACCATGCATAACATATAACAAAAGTTTTCCTTCTTAACAAAGTGCATGGAAATACATTGACTTGAAGAAATAATAAGGCATTTCCTCAAGGACCGCAAGTATGGGTGATTAAACAATGAAGAACCCTACAAATCCTCATCTAAGAAATATAGAGAGGATTTGATGGCCGTAATACCTGTATACAGAGAAAACATATGTGTTATGGTTAGGCCAGAGTCGGCATAGCCCTTGCAGAAGTTGTCAGGAGGGAATCAAATCATAATACCTGTGTTACAACAGCAGAACATTAAATACAATCTTGGAATATACAGTATTAACCAAACTTCAACTCTATCATTTACAATGGGAAATGAGGGTTACCTGTGAGGAAGAGAAACCGAGCCTGCAAAATTCAAGACCTGCACAGAAAATCAAGGTAGGAAAATAGGATTACAACCTAAACCTAGAATTTAACCTTGGTAAACAACTTAAAAATAAAATTACAAATGGTAATTATGTATATACAAATGCAAATATTACATGTAACAGTCATGACAGAGATGATGGTCTGAACTCCGAAGGGTAGTGAAGTCATTCTCCATACCATAACCCTGTATTAAGAAAACACAGAGGGTTAAGTGCCGAATAGGAAGACTCTGAGGGATTAGCCGAAAATCCTCAATAAATTCTCATAGCTGAAAGAAGATGACATACCAACTAAGAGAGCCGAGACAGTACATAAGACCATAAGAAAACCATACCTGTCATCGAATCATGATGTTGATGCAAGTGTTTAAGATGATAGGCTATGGACGGGGACATGGACTAACACAAGGAGACGAGCAATGGAACAGAAGTTGCAGAGTGACAAAGCCGAATGCAGTCAGTGTTCGAGCAAATGAGTGAGACGGTTAGGGTTGAGGGAGGTCAACTACCCTAACCCTCAACTGGCCTCACTCCTGCCGTTGATTCAACCCTAGCTCCAACGGCAAATAGAACCCCAAGTGTGAGTTAGCTGGAGGTTATGTGGCACGGTGAAATCAGTAGAAATCTCAAAGTGTACAAAATAATTAATTTGCATATTAATATCACATGGCTCGGGCCGAAAGGATTCACATGTAATTAAAACATCATAAATTGCAATTGATTAGTATGGATAAGCATCACAAGTATCAATGCTCGAAACATGATAAGCATCATAAGTGTCAACATCAAATATCTTATGTACCATTTTCTTAGTCGAGGTCAAGTCTATAGACTTAGACTTATATATACTTTGGAATGGTATAGTATTATGAATTATGCCTTCTACATGCAAATAGATAAGTATTTGTTCATTAGGAATAGGATTGTATGTTAATTAAAATTCATGTATAGGTAAAATAGTTAAATATAGATGTAAGGTAAGAGGTATTGTTAAATGTAATGTGCTAAGGAGAAATTTTGATAAATCTTTAAGTAATTTTTTTGTAATGGATGTCACAGAAAATTTCTAATTGTTGTGTTTTGACTCAACTTTCTAATTTTTGTGTTTTTCCACTTGCTCAAAAAAATGTTGCAAGGATGAATTTCAGTCTCTACTATTAGTTGTATCTTCCATCTAAGCCCATTATAGAAACAAATTTGGTGTAAATATGTTATAAATAAATTCAAAATTTTGTATTAATGTCTTCTTTACCATACAAGAAAACATCATTATATATCCCATCAAAATTAATTGAAAATTATGAATAATATGTTTCAAGTAAAATACCGTGTTCACATTCCAAAACTATTTTTGTGTTTTTTTTTACAAATGATTAATGCCTAAATGAAAATCATTAAATATGTAAACATGAACCCATAACATTATTTTATTAAAATGTAATAGAATTAATAAATATATATAGGAAAAATCATAACTATGAGAGGGAATTTTTAAAGCAATCAACAAATAATATAGATAAATATGAAAGTAAGAAAGAAAAAACAATGAAATAAAGAATAAGATTAAATGTTCTAAATTTCTCATATGTCATTTTTTATGCATAGTACATGTTTTTTAATAATTTTTCATGGAAAAAATTCTATCTCTTTCCTTATTCTTATTTTTTTTACAAAAAAATGCACTTTTGGGAAAATAATAAAGTAAAGTTTTGTTAAACTTTCTACTTTATAAAATACAAGAAATATAAATATTTCATAAGAAAAAATCTACAACATTCCTTGGTTTAAAGCAATAAAGCAAGAATTCACCATGCATTCCTTGGTTTAAAGTAATAAAGCAAGAATCCACTATTTCTACCAAAAGAAAAAGGAAATTGTGTCAATAAATATTTGGGGTTGCACACATGATCAAAATGACAAGAAAGTACCATTTAATAAACTCGCACTTAGAGCCACATAGAATCTTACAAGGAAGGATAATCTGCAATACTAATTGTTGTGTTTTGACCATACTTAATATATATATATTAAAAATTATAACATTTAAAAAAAAAATGGAAATGAAATAATATTATATTCAAAACTATAAATAAATATCATTAAATTATGTCCAACATTAGCCTTTTCTGTTTATTTAAGACTATCTAGAAATAATAAGAAACAAATTACATCAAATTAAACATGGAAGTAAAATCTAATAATATAAGTTATAAAAATTCAACATAAGAGTCCAATGCAAAGAGTAAGATACTAAATATAAATAGTAGGTTTGAATGATGTCTACATGACATGAAATTTATTTCTCCATCACTATCTTTATGAGGTCCATATTAATCATTGTGATGAACCTTCCTCAAATAATGTTGTTTTCTTGAAATAAAAATGTAGAGTAATAATCCTCATATAGTCAAACATTATAATCACTATCATAAAAAAAAGACTATGAAAAGTAAAAAAAAAAAAAATGTGTTTTAAAATTTTTAAAACCTTTAAAATATAAAATTTACTCTTCTTCTTACAATGTTATATAATGGAACTTACTAATTTTATTTTTATTTTTACTCTTCTTTTTTACTTTTAATTTTATTATACCAACTTGGTGATTTTGAAAATATTATTATTTTAATATAAAAAGAATCTCAAATTTTTAATTTAGAAACTAATTTTTACTCTTCTTAAAATAAAACTTTTCATTAATAAAAAAATCTTACAAGATTACATTTAACAATTTTTAAACATATATATTCCCTAACTTTCAATTTTTTTGGTCTTGTGTTTGGCCTCTCGTTAAAAAATTGTTGGACACAGGAGGACAAAATTGATCCTCTTGGTTGAATCTCCCAACCAAACCAATCATAGGAACACCTTCTATGTAAAAATATTAGTTCACTAAACATGCCTATAATTTATAGGGATAAATGAGAATTGTTTTAATCATTAATTTCTTTGCATGAGTAAAGTTATTAATCTTACCAAAAAAAAACTTTCAAATTAAATTGAAAAATATAAAATTAATTTTTATTTAAAATTAAAAAAAAAATTGTATTTTCTTTTTGGATAAAGTAAATATTTAAATATTTAAATCAATGATTTTTTTACCTACTAATATTAAAGCAATTTTTCTTATAAAAAATTTCAGCTCCATGCTGTTATAAAAGTTAGATAAGTGTTAAAACCTATGTTGCACGAGTTAGATAAGTGTTAAAACTTAAAACTTATGTTGCACGAGTTTCCAGTACGTAGTTCCTTCGGTTAGATAAGTGTTAAAATTTATGTTGCACGAGTTTCCAGTATGTTGTTACTTCGAGTAAGGAGAACAAGTATGTGGTACGGCTAGAAGCTTTGCCCAAATTTACAGGAAACCTTTATTATTACTTGATTATTATGTGATTTCATGCAATATTATATTATATTCAATTTCTAGATTCAGGTTTGGAAATGTATAAAGTGAAAGTGACTAACATGCTACTCTTTCTCTTTCTCACCATCATTGTAAATTGTTGAATCTTATCATTAAAGCTTCAAGATAGAATTCAAGAAGGTAGACTTATTTGAAAATGTTGAACTTCAATGTTTGCAACAAAATCTGCCAAGGAATGACTGGCAACTGTATATATATTTTGTTGACATCTTTGCTAGATCTCCACACCTATCATGTATCACTTAGAAAACAAACAAATGGTACTTTCTGTGCTCAAAATAGGTGCCTAAAAGGTGAAAATATGCTCAAAATAGATACCCCAAACATCAAAACTTGTTGTAGTGAACCTCTAGGTGATTTTAGAAATTTTCCTACAAGATCCCAAGATCCCAGAAGAGCGGGAGAGTTTCCTACTAGCTCTCGAGCTCGAGAGCTTGGGGAACGTGCTCGGGAGCGGTGTACGTGCTCTCCAATGGCTGTGAGGGGTACCCTGTTATTCCAAAATAAATGTAACTGACCCATCTGAATTCCAACTAATTCTTATCACTTGGACTACCCAAACCTATCTATAACAAGTTGTTGAAACAAGGACCTTAAATGTATATAAACATATGTTCATATATATATATATAATTTGCTAAAATTTATATAATAATAGTAATTTAAAATTTAAAGTACAATCACTAAGTTTTTTTAGCCAAAATAATTTAATCTTTGATAGAAATAAAAATGATGTTTTCTAGATAAATTAAAAATTAATTTTCTTCCTTTATCTAGTATAGACAACATAGAAGACCTCTATCATAATTTTACTACAACCCTCTTATATTCTATTAATAAGTTCTCAACTGAAGTTTCAAGCAATAAAAGAAATAACAAAACCAACCCTTGGTATGATAAAGATTGTAAAATTGGGAGGAGAGATATTAAGCAAGTTGTTGATGAGTCTCTTAAAATTAGCAAGATAAAAATATAAAAAGCCCTAACTAAAAGGAAAAAAATGCATTATATTCATAAAAGACAAGAAAATATACAGCTCTATAAGGTAGCTCCTAAGAAATTTTGGAGGCATATTCTAACTAGAAAACTAAAGATAATAATATAATTTATTTACACGACTAGAACTCCTATCTTAAAAAGCTTTATGAATCCCCTAATTTCATTGATAACTTTGAAACCTTGCTCACAACGGAACAATTTTTCTCATAAGAAGACATAGATCTTGAGGTTAAGCACTTGGAAAATGGAAAAGCTAAGGAAATTGAAGGTTACGAGGAAGAAATCTTAAAATTGGAGGTCTTGTCCTCATCCCTGACATCCACAAGCTTTTCAATCAAGTAGTCAAGCAAGGGTTCCCTAAACCATGGACTCACAGCCTCATTATTCCTATTTGTAAAAGTGGTGATACAAATAACCCCTCTAATTATCATAAAATTATCATTAGCCCTCTCTTAGCCAAGTTATATGGTATTATTTTGGAAAAGAAGATGAGCATATGACTTGAAAGTGAAGGTAAGCGGGCTAAAGGCCAAGCGGGGTTTAGAAGGCATCAATCAATAATGGACCACCTCGTTACACTTAGGATCATTGTGGAGGAATGTCGTAATGATAAATCCAATCCCTTTTGTTGCTTTATGGACTTTAGAAAGGCTTTCGATACGGTTCCTAGAAATAACATATGAAATAGATTAGAAGAGCTAAAGGTTCCATTTGAGTTGAGAGTTGCTACTATAAGGTTATACGAGAATGTAATTGCTAAGTTTAAGAGAAATGAGGGGTGGTCGAAAGATATTAAGTGTAATATCAGAATTAAACAAGGTTTTCCCCTCTCCCCTACACTATTTGACATTTACATCGACAAGCTAGAAGGTTGTTTAGAGGGTTGTGATGGCACTATCTTAGCTGGAATAGTCATCATCCTTCTTCTCTATGCTAACGATATTGTTCTTCTGGAAAGGTGCCCATCTGACTTGATAAGCAACTAAGACTTCTTAAGGATTTCTGCTCTACCATGGGTATGACTATTAACACTGAAAAAAAAGGTTATGATTATCAAATCCAAGAAGGACACTTACGCTAATTTTCTGTATGACAATAGCAACTTGGAGGAAGTGCCTTCTTACAAGTACTTAGGAATTGATATTCATCACAAGCTCAACTGAAACTATAGCATTGAGAAAAGGATTAATGGAGGGTGTAAATCTTACTTTGGTCTTGAAATAGTTGTACAAAAACAAACCTTGTGATGTGGGATAAAAAGAAGCTCCTCTTTGAAACTTTAGTCATTCATGTTCTCTTGTATGGATGTGAGGTTTGGGGTTGCAGCATCTCTAGAGAGTCCTGGAGGAAGATTGAGCAAATCTAGAAGCGTTTTAAAACGTATAACCTCAAATTTAAAAGCAATAAACCTTATCCTATTCTCCTTATAAAAGTGGGTCTTTCCCCTATCGAGAGCCTAGCTATGACCAGGCTCCTGTTGTACAAGCATAAAATCAATAACATGGGAGAGCTTTGACTTGTTAAGATAGCTTTAAATTCTAGCTAAAAGCACCTAAGGCTCAAACGAGGTTGGTATAAAGATACTTGGGCTTAGTTAAATCATTGGGAGATCGACGAAAATGTTACACTACAAAATATTAACAACATTAAAAATATTGTTACTTCTAAGTTTAAAGAGAAAATGTGGTGTGAGAAAGATATAGAGGCTAAAAGAAAATTAAGATATTATAAGGAGGTCATCAACCCTACTCTAGAAGATCAAAAGTATCTCTCTGTTTTAACTAGCTCAAAGAAAAAAATTAATATAGCCAAGATAAGAACGAACTCTCATGGGCTCCATAGGGAAACAGGTCATTGGGCAGTTCCTAAAACACCATGGGTGGAAACGATATGCTATCTCTGTGAGAATATGAACATTGAGGATGAAAATCACTTCCTCTTAGATTGCCCTGCGTACACCCACATTAGATCTCAGTTTCATAACCTTTGTCGCACTATCGACCTTCCTAGCCTTTTAACATGTCAAAATTATAGTGAGCTCTGGACACTTTGCTCCAAACTCTTTGAGGATAGGAGTACAATTATAAAGCAAACTAAATAATTCGTTTCTTTAGGACCTATAGACCAAAGTCTGGCCTCAGTGGACATTGACCATCATCATCATCGTCATCACACATAATCTATAAATTTTATAATAAAAAAATAACTCAACATTACTTTAGACTTAACTAATGTGAAAATATATTTTAAAAAAACCATAGCTATATATAATGATAAATTTTTGTTGAAAGTATATTTTTTCTTTATATTTTTTTAAATATAATTCAATAAAAAAATTTATATAATTCAAATTTATAATTCCAATAAATTTCTATTAAATTTTAAACAAATTAATTTAAAATAAAAATAAACATTTAAAATAAAGAAATTATATTAAAAACAGATATTTAACATTTGAAAGAAACTTTCACGAAATAGTTTCGTGATCATATTTACCGTAAACAAATTAACTTAAAATAAAAAGTAAACATTTAAAATAAAGAAATTAAATTAAAACCAGATATTTAACATTTGAAATAAACTTTCACAAAATAGTTTCGTGATCATATTTACCGAATACCAATCTAATTGTCTAATTGTTTATTGTTTAGGAGTCATTGATTCTCTTAAATGCAATGCAAGAAAGCTGAAATTTCTCTTCTATTACCTAAAAGGAAGGCGAAATTCATTATACAAATGGCCACCATTAACATATCTTGATTTTGCATTCCAGTCTTTAAACCAAAGAACCCCATTTTCGTCAAAACCAAACAATTTACATCGTGACCATCAAAGTAAAGTTCCGATGTCAAGTTAAATAGTCAACGACACCTCTGAACATGCCCTGGCCATTTGCGATCAATATTGAGATCGCCCCGTATACAAACGCCAGATTAGTGAGGAGTCAAAGCCAACAGTACAACACATCGGTATTGTGAATAGTTGAGAAGGATTGAATCAATGCCCCACTGGTTTGACTGGTGTTGTCGTTACTTGTACGATAGCGGACTGACATTAATTATTTTCCAATGAAAAGTGTAACACGACGTTAAAAGAAACTCTGTATCATGTGGTGCACTACCTTTCCACGTCTGCTCGTACCGATTGCAGTGTTGCGGCTTCCCGCTGGCATTTAAGCAGACTCCCATTGCTGAAGCTCACCAAAGTGAAGACCCGGTCGAGTTGGGTGATCAATCGCCTGGCGGGATTTAACCCTCACTGGATACTGCATGAGGACTTAAAGCGCTGATCCGTTTCGCAAGCGTGAACAGTGCAAAGTATAGAAAAATTAATTTGGGTGGGAAAAAATATATAAAAATTAGATTTGAACCTGCTTGTAGGAAACAAGGTATGTTGGCCATCGAAATGCAAAGTATGTCAACCAAAACA
Source organism: Pinus albicaulis (assembly GCA_034641835.2). NCBI lineage: Eukaryota > Viridiplantae > Streptophyta > Pinopsida > Pinales > Pinaceae > Pinus > Pinus albicaulis. The sequence goes on from JAXQQM020082088.1 coordinate 112,278, forward strand.
TGAAAAGTCTTAATAATCTATACCATATCTGACGATACTTAATATCTAAGTCTCGAAATAACAACATATACAAAAGGAATAGTAGCGGCTAAAAAAAAACCTAAAACATTTTAACATGAAATCTTTAATGTGCCTCTAACTCCATAGGTGCAGGGTCTTTGGCACTAGAACCTAGCAATTCAACTTCAACCTGCTACATGGACTTAATATCCTTCTCCAACCTTCCTACCCTAGCATACTGATGCAACTGTCGAAGATTAATTTCCTGAATGTTCCTGTTAATGTCTGCGAGAGTTAATTCCAACTTGGAATCTGTTGTCAACATGGCTGCCTTGGCTAGCAAACATTTGATCAACCAGTAAGTTCTGACTGACCGTTGAAACAAATAAATTTGGCCTCGGGTGTGCCCTAGGTCAGTCACTACATTCTGCATGTCCTCATAATCTATATCATCCTCCCTATCCAAATTGTTTATAACGTCAGTTTCCCAACCATAAATGCGGGATCGAACAGAGTTTGGGATCTCTGAATAAAATGTTTGTACAAGCGGTTCCAGATGCTACTGCATAGATTTTCTTCCTCATTTCTGAGGCTGTTCGGAAATAGGTTGTTTGTCTTTGCCTCCAGTGGGATTTCTTCCTCGTTTTCTCTTGACCATATTAGAGTAACTAGAAAAGGAATTTTCTAAAGCTACCATCCAAAAAACAACATGACGACATATACCAGTCAGATTCCTAACAAAGTTTTGAGAACCGACAGGCAGATAGGTTCCATAACCCAGGTTAGGTGAAGCCAGAAAATTATAAGGCAGAAACAGAGTCCATACACTATTACAAAGTGACCAGGTAACAAAGTTTAGAGAACCAACAGATAGATGGGTTCCATAACCCAGGTTAGGCGAAACCAAAAAAATATAAGGCAGGAACAGAGTCCATAAAATATTACAGAGCGACCAGGTAAAATTGAACCTATGAGGGATTTTGTACAGCAGGAGACAATGCGAAATCCCCTTCCCAAACGTCAACAAAACCCTATTGACAAAAAAACCATGTATGAGATGACAGAAGGAAACCCTACCCTACTGCGTGAGAGTCCCGAGACCAGCATGAGGGTAATCATTTTTAACTTTTAGTAGATGAAAATTCTCAGAAATTTTCCAAATTCTACCCAGCCTCCTATTATAGTTAAAATCATAAATAGGAAATCAAAAGACAGAGACTAAAACATACCCCATCCGCCCAGCTATAATAAAGGTTCTATAAAAGAAAACAACCCGGCCAATTCCCACATACTGCCAATTATAAACAACAAGACATTTCAGCTTGTTTCGAGGCCCGTAAAAGAGCCGAACCAACTAGTATTTATAAAAGTAGTTTAAAACCAACGTCATAACTAAGCAGAGAGGAGAAGTAGGAAACAAAGACTGTAACCATCTTCCCCATTCGAAGGATTCTTTTAGAGTAAATTAAACGAAGTTGTAGGCAACAAAATAAAAAGCCGCTTAGCAAGAATGAGCATATACCCAACTTTAACAACCTTCATCATTTTCATATACCAGAACCAACCAAATTGCCATTCAAAAATGTAGTCTAAAAAAACCATAACTCTTTTCCACATTCGACGAAAATCAGAAACCTTTGGCTCATAGGGGAAGTATGATAATACATACCAATTAACTTCCTAGACCGTCACCCTATGCCTTCACTTCAGATCGCCACTGAACGTGTAACTAAGTTCCCAACAAAACCACAAAACACAAATCCTTACCTTGCCATGTATTTTACCATTTTGTTCGCACTTTTCCACCAAGTTTCCTGACAACCCTACTGGCATACCCAGCTAGAGTCTGATGCAAGTGCTTCGCATTAATAGCGTTAGGTGTTGGATGTCCCATCGTTCGTTCCACCATCTCGTCACCTGTATGCCAGATCCACGTGGTGTTTGCCCTCCCCACGTGGCATGATACAATCACCACCATGTAGAAATGGCTCCATCGCCACCATGTTACACCCCGATCGAGGAATAATATGTTCCAGTCTTGCAGAAATTTGATCCTTCACTACAATATTCCGAAGTTCAGGCACCAATACATACACCTTCAGTTTCCATGGCCAATCAGGAAATCCTTCAGCGGTTTTACACACTCAGTTCGCCAGACAATCTGCCGCTTTGTTTCCTTGCCTTCTCACATGCAGAGGTATATTATATTCAATTTTTCCCAATGTTAGCGTAATTTCATGTACTAATCATGCTGTTCTCCAGCTTTTAGTAATCGTCTCCCAGTTAGCCCCTTGTTGAAGCTTTCTAATAATACCGGTAGCCATTGCTGAATCCCCCTCAATTTCCAGTCTGTTGTAATGTTCACGACTCGCAATTTCCAATCATAATTTCACCGCTGCTAACTCTGCCTAATTTTTCGTGGCATATCCTAAATTAATGGCAAAAATTCGTAAAATTGCTTCTGTGCAATCTCGAAAAATACCTCCAACACCTGCTTGGCCAGGATTTCCTTTTGAGGCCCCATCATAATTTAGTTTTATGAAGGCCAATTGTGGCCTTTCAAAACTATTTCTTACAATATATCGAGGAGGTAGTTGTTTCCAGGAAGATGGTGCTAGCATCACTTCCTTCAAGTTTAATTTCTGAAGGATTCGCCCTTCCAACTCCTGTACTACCCAATCCTCATGCTCCCATTTTTAGTTGTTTATTTATATTGTTATTTTAGTTATTGTTTAGAATTTTTGTTTTTAATTTTTTTTGGTTAAAATTAGTGAAATTTTATGTTAATAGACAAATTTACACATTTCCTCCATATTAAGTTGTAGAATGTATCTCCGTATACAATAAATATTATTTTTAATTATATTTATCTAATTTTTATTTATATAAAATAAATATAAAAATTATTTGTTTTAACCACTTAATGGAAGGAGAATAAATCATATAAAAATAATGAAAAGAAGGTAATAATAATAGAAGATTATTCCTTTGGAGAAGTTACTAGAGATTGCAAAAACTAACAAAATAATGCAAAATTGGGTCTGTTTTTATTACTCTCCAATTATATTTTTTCTTGCTTTAAAGAATTTTCCCGAGTTTACAGAATGTTCATTTGTTATCGGAGCATCAGTTAATCATGCCGTGATTATGACTAATGGTCAAATGAAATTATGATATCTTTAATATAAAAGGATTTATGAGAAATCGCAAAAAGTAAGTTGTTAAGGAGAGCCACAAGATTGGACCATTCTTACGGCCAATGATAAAGTAGTTAAATAGGAAATTAAAAAAAGAATGCTCAAGATTTATTAGTCCCTGTCTATGTGCAAGGGATTATATTAATGGTTTATGAGCTTTACATTAGTTAGTACACAAAAATTATAGTTAATCAATTTAATTCAATTTAAAGTTTTCGATTTATAATTTAAAAAACTTTTTTTTATCTACCAATGAGCTTCAGCTAATTATTTTCTTGACCAATAGGAAACTTGGAGGTCTTATTTGGCTTGTTATCGAGGCAAGACCTATTAAAAATTAGCCTAAATTTCCATTAATACAAAGTTTCTCACAAAATTTTCAGTTTGTATTATCTAATGCTAACTTTAGTTAGCAAACATTTTATCTTTTCAAATTAATAGTATATCTTAATGTTTAAAAAATTGCGGAAGGTTTACACATGGCTCTCAAATGTTTAAACACCATACTCCACTTGTCTTCATTTCAACTCTGTCATTTGCATGTTCCACTTGTATTCAATTCGACTTCTTTGTCATATGTGTGTCCCAATTCAAGCCTCATCGCCAATTACTGAAGCCTCTTTTCACTTTAGAAGGCCTACTCTTCCTGGTTTCATGAAGTCTCTGTGACAACCTCTACCAACATTCAATAGCTTTAACCCACCTCCTTAGCCAGCTGAGTTTGCATAACAAGTTTGGGAAAAAGGGATGGATCAAAAGATTAACTATCTTTAATGCCTGCCTTAGTTTCATTTACAGCATTCGATTAAAGGGCTAAGAGCTCTCTCTGGACTGGATGTTGCTGGTTATCGACATTGATATTGAAGGAACCAAGCGATGTAAGAAGGCGAACAACACAATGGAAATTCATTCAACCCATGGAAATTCATTCAACCCATGGATTATTTTGTTCTTACAGGTAAGATGCACTCTTCAATGGCTTAGCTTTCAAACAGGTAGTTTATAAATAGAATTTTTGGACATAGGACATATTTATAAAGAAGCACAGCTTCACGCTTTCTAGTTTTGCCCTTGCATACCTTATTTCTAAGACCTTTCCATTTCATTTTGTCTTTGTACGCATGATCGCTCCTATTTTAAATCCCTAAATAGACTCGGATTACTTTACCATTTATGATTGATAATTATCAATACAATGCTTGTTTTGCGATAATTCACTTTAGGTTTATTTAATGATGTCCTATCAGGCACTCTTAACAATCATGTGGTATTGTGCGCTATTATGAAGAAATGCTTAGGTTTATATAATTTCTATGTAATAATGGTTTTTCTTCTTCAAGTTATGAAAGTCAACACCTATAGATTGAAGACCTAAATATATTCAAATCAATAATGTGGATTTCCTGTCATTCTTTTGATTTACCTAATCTTAGGATTGTGAGTATTGGGTAATAATTCTTTCCCATATAATTTTAATTCCATACTTAAACTCAGTAATCTTTATGTAAATTAGTAAGATGTACCAGAAGATTACCTCCTTCACTATTTTTGGCTTGCTCTGACATACAAAATTCTAGCGAAGAAAGTGGGTAGGCTTTTGAAACCTAAAAGCATGGTAAAAGGAATTGATGTTTGGTGTGGAAAAATGCTCATCGAGCTGAAGAGTCTCCCACTCCAAGAGGCCGCTGGTGGTTTGATTTTGGTTGACCTACTCTGCAAAATTATTAAAAAAAAAAAGGTTCAAAAAGATAAGATTTTTATACATAAATCCCCTCAATTTTTCAATGAACACACAGGGCTATTAACAGGGAGAAAATTGCAATGAATGTGAAAGCATTCACCTTATACAATAATTCCTGGCAGCGGCTAGAAACTGCTAGGCACTGAGCTCCTTATCAAACCCTTCATTTCGTATTACGATTAGGTACACATGTTAGCCCTGTTCATATCGACAGCCTGTTAAAGTGACAGTCGACCAATTTGATTCAAAACCAGACATTTTTGTAGCCATAACAGATTTTTTAGCGACATAATTGACAAAGCGAAGATAAGGCTTCAAATGACAGAAAACATGGGTTCACTCTTCGTGTGTCCATCGAACTTTTGGAGCTAGGTATGAAGCAGGCTATGGTCCTAAGTTGCCCCTGCTTCTGCAGGCACGGGATGTTTGTATCGCTTTGAATACTTAACGAATGCCTCTTGAACTAATGCAGATTAAACCACTCGATAAATTAGTTCTTATGGTGAAACTACTTCTGGAACAACCAGAAGGGGGGGGGGGAGTGTGTCAAGGCGTTCAACCTGGTTCTTCGATGGAATCAATAGGTTCATTCGGTGATGGTTCCAGAGCTTGCTTTGTTTCTCTTCGTTTATAAAATGTAAAACCGTCGTATGCAGGTGGGGGCACATGGAAGTGGGCACATGGATTGTGTTCATCACAACATATCGACCAAAAAATTCACTTATTTATTTATTTTTTGAATTATTTAATATTTTACTATCAATATTACTATATAAAAATTTTCAATTATCTAATTTTTTATGATCAATATTACTATCATGGATTTTTTATTTTATTTTTGCTTTTTTTTTCTGTAGGTTTTTCACGTGAAGCTTGGAATTTTCAGGTCAGATTATTTGTCACTGTGATTTAATTTAGATGTACACTGATATTCTGAAAAGAAAAAATGTTGTTAATTTTAAACAAAAGGCATTTAACTATGATGCCATGGTAAGGTATGAATCTCATATTTAAAAAGATGTAGAAAAACAAGAGAGAAATATAGTTAGAGACAATGCAGCAAATCTGAACCTTCTGAATATGAATATATATTCAATGATGCAAAGTCTTCATACAACATTCAACTACTCAAGCTCCTTTTCCTAGAAGTGGCAGGTGGGGGATATCTAATTTTCCAAAGACATTCAGGACTTATCCTTGGCCCCAACCAATATTGCAAGCACGGACACTATCACAGGCACGAATTACAAGCAGAGCACATATCATTGAATGGGCTTTAACCCTGGTAGAAGGCAATAACAACACCTTTCTTCTACCAACCCGACATGCTAGCATTAACTCTTCTACCTATTCTAATGAATCATTTCCAATATGAAATTGACCCTATGAATTTGAATATGAATCATTTATAACACTTTTATAAGATTATATGTGTAAAATAGAAGAGCTAAACTTACCTCCTGAGAATATATAAAGGAAAATATGATATCGCATGTTTTTGTTTCATTTTACCATCAACTCAAGCTAGATGAATCTATGAGATGGTCTTATAATCCATTCCTAGTTTTGAAGTTAAACTATTTCATCTATGGTTTTTGCTATGAGCTTACGTGAATCAGTTACTCTCTATGTAATAATGTTACATGGATAAGACCTACCCTCTTGTCAGGGCTCTCAAAGACAGACTAGTGGGTTTTTATTATTCACTTAACCCACATTGTTTTGATCAACCTAGTTGGATTTTCTTCGGAAGAGTGATTTAGAGATTTCTTTCAGGTCACTAGGGCCACTATGAGCAGCCAGAGTGAATCTTCCAAGGAAAAATAAAAAATTGGGTGTCTAATAAGCATGAGTTACATTTGATCCCAGAGTTTCGCAGTGCCATGAGAACAAATGTTGTTGTGTCCAGGAGAATCCAGAACTGTATCTTGTCCATCTTTCAGAATTATATATAGCCCATACACATAATCACTGCTTTGCATAGCCAATACACATGTACATGTAGACTAACTCGTATGTCAACATTTTTCATAAAAATTCAAAAGTAAACAGATCCACAAATCCCCATTCGACAATTACCAAAAAACAAATTCAGATGACATATTCTGTAATATCCCCAACCGTTTAACCGGTTGGACCAAATCACAATAGTAGAAGACTAATAAATAAAGTAGTGAATAAGCGGCAATGACCCATGGTATTTCTTTTTGGTATTGACCCATCAAGCCTAAAAAAGGGGAGAGAAGCTAGGCATTTAGGGCATTCTGTATTATCTATTTTATTATGTTTGGGTTGAGAACCTGGCCTGGCTAGTTCTAGCATTGATCCCGGGATGAAACCCCCGCGATGATGTTTATGTGGTGGATCCATCTAGGATTCACAAGTGGGCTTAATTTTCTTATATTTTTCATTGTCAAGAAGCTGTGCATGCAATTTGCAGGATTTTATAGACTGGGCATGTACTTTAATTTCAGTGAATAATAATATAAATAAAATGGCTACATTTCTTGTGTTCTGGGTTTTGATGAAATATTATATTAAATGAGAACACTAAGATGTTTTAGATCTATCAAAAATTTTATTGTTTGGAATCTTACAGTGGTATCAGAGCTGTGCATTCTTCCAGCCTGAGAGTTTTATGCAAGGAACTTCGGTGAAATTTATTTTTCACCCTAGCTAGCATTTCTCACTTCGGTGATATTTATCACCCTAGTTGGATTTTTATTTTTTAGCAAATTATTTTTATTTGGAGACATAAGTGAAGGGAAAATCACTTATAACTCTGTGGTTTAAATTTGTGAAAATATTTAAAGGCATGATTGACAAAATCCTCCTCTGAAAAATAATATATTCCTATTTGGGTATGGGAGAAGATGGACCGTCTTGAAGAAATTTTGAAAAACAACCAGAAAATCCTTGATTTACTAGTGAGGTTATATGGTCGTTTAAGTAGCCATATCTCCATAGATCAAAATGATAATGTAATATCCCATTTTGGGGATATCTCTAAAACACAACAAAACTCCAACCAGAGATAGACTTGGAGGGCATTTACTGGATATTTCGCCTCTAAAAAGAGGACGAGAACCGGAGGCTACTTGGCCCTTTCCAGACTCTGTCTAAGAGTGAAAGATAACGCGCCAAGTGGTATAGAACTAGAATTCTCAAAAACAATAGTAGACATACAATAGAAAGAGTATATGGCAACCACGACAACAACGGCAACTACGAAAGTTAACCAACTGGGTAGCAGAGAGGAAATGTTGAGCCATTTATTAATACGAGAAATGTAATGGCACAAGAAGCATGTTTCATAAAGAAAGTAAATCACTCTCTTAAAAGACAGAAATGGCTACTCTATCAACTCATGCCCCACTGGCCGGAAAACCGCTGCAGTCGTTACTGGAATGGGCTGAAGACTATGGGCTGATCCCCTCGCCGGAATGAGCTGAAAATCGGCAAACCTCCTCTCCTCAATAACCTGAAAAAGATCCACAAACCATTCCAAGAATGGCCAACCCCATAAATCAACAGAAACTACCTCCCCAGTGAATTATGCTGGCCTGTAAGGCACTGCGCAGTGGCTAGATGGAAACAGCTGAAATACTACCTAAAACTCCGCCAAAAGTCTCCTAGGGGCAAAGGCTGACCGTCTGCTCAAAATTCCGGTGAAATCACCTACAGAAATCCCAATCCGAAGCTCCTCCACAATGGACTGCGTCCTCTCTCGCAGTGACTGCACAGTCTCTATAAGCTCCAGCTCCACAACAAATCCAAACAATAAAATGACTCACAAAATGCTGAAAAACCAACCTTGCCCAAGCAGGCGAAACCCCCTAAGCAGGCGATCTCTCGATCGAGGTCCACAATGCACTAAAAAGTGCTACGTACATGCTAAAGGTAACAGGTTTCAAGTAAATGACAACTGCCTCACTCTAAAATAAACAACTCCAGAATGATCCAAATGAGGAGGCTCCTCCATCTTTTATAACATTGGTTTCCCTCCAAAACCCATCGTAGCCTCTCTCTCCTCCACATCCTCATCCTTATCCCCGCAGAAGCTTCTAGAGTGCACGTAGGCCCCCCTCCTCTACGTGGTGTTTGGCCCCCTTGACCCCCCTTGAGTCACAGTGTTGTGCTACTAGGCGGATGTCTTATTATACTAAAGTGAGTTAGACCCTCTTTACTCACTTTTTATTTATTTACAAACCATAGACGGAAAAACTATACAAAGTCGAATATTCCAATTAGCTGTCGCTAATTAGGAATATTACAGTCCCCCCCAGAAAAATGTTGCTTGCCCTCAAGCAACTGAACTGATAGATGCTGTAGAATCTTCTCGCTCTCCCAAGTAGCATCCTCATCCGGCAAATTCTTCCACCGCACCAAGAATTCTCGGACCGTCCTACTCCATAACCACCTCTCCCTGGTATCAATAATGGCCTCCGGCTGCAACACCAAGTGCCCCTCATCATCTGTCGGCGGTAGCTCCTCTGTCACTGTCACCTGCTATCCCAGCGCCTTCTTCAGGCATGATACATGGAAAATGTTGTGGATCTTGCTGCCTTGGGGCAGCTCCAACCCATATGCAACTTGCCCAATCCTGTGTATCACCCTGTATGGACCGTAGAAACGAGGCTTGAGCTTCTCAGCTCCCTTCTGCTTCAGCGATGACTGTCGGTATGGCTGTAAGTGTAGGTAGACCAAGTCCCCTACTTCAAACTGTCGCTCCACCCGACCTATGTTGGCATACAACTTCTGCTAGTTTTGGGCTATAGCCATATTGTCCTTGAGAGCTTAGAGGATATCCTGACTCTCTTGGATCCACATCTTGGCTCTAGGAGCCTTACTCGCACCGAACATCACATCATCAAATGATAAAAGGATGGTACCCATGCAGCATAAAACGTGACACACCAATCATATGCAGGGGCTAAGAGTGAAAGCAAAGACTCCCTCAAATGCAAACTATCCAACCATGCTCGCTTACAGTTTGACTGACATAGCCACGTTAGCCCTCCATCCACTTTGTTAACTATCTTCGTCATTCATCCATCTCAAAAGAATTGGATCTGGGATTAACTTCATTTGACGAGCTTCTGAAAGCTCCTCGCGAAATTCGTCAGAAGGGTTATCTCATATCATAGATGGTCTTAGGAAGACCACGAACTTGAAAATCCTCAAGACCACCGCCAATTCGTGCCGCCCTGTGGACAAGCATATGCTAAAAGTGTGCATACTTTTTTCGCCGATCAACGACGACGAAGATACAATCCTTGCCCTGTACCATGGGCAATCCTGTGATGAAGTCCATCGATATGCTCTCCCATTTCCCCTCTGGAATGGGAAGAGGCTGCAACAATCCTGCGGGATGGCTCATCTCTCCCTTGTTCCTCTGACAAACATCGCACTCCCTGACATGCTGGAGTACGTCCTCCTTGAGGCCCTTCCATGAGAACCTCTCTAATGGCCCTGTAGGTTTTGGTAAACCCCTGATGGCCTACCAATGGAGAATCATGTGATGCCTGCAGTATCTTCTTCTTAAGCTGAGATCCCTCAGTCAAGAATATCCTGTCCCTATAATAGATGATCTCATCGACCAACCTATACCGGTCATCTGCCACCTATCCATCTAGCACCTCACATGCAAATCCGTCCTTGGAGTACTCAACTAAGAGTCGAGCCCTCCAATCTGCAGCCAAGCTCATAAGAGATAACATGGCTAGTTTGCATGAAAGGGCATCTGCTACCACGTTATTATTACCCTTGACATACTCAATGTCAAAGTCATATTCTTGGATCTTACTGATCCACTTCTGCTGCCTCTCTTGTAGCTGCTTCTGCTCCAAAAAGAACCTGAGGCTGTTGTGGTCAGTTCTCACCCTGAATCTGTTCCCTACTAGATACTTCCGAAATTTGGCCAATGCATGCATGATGGCCAACATCTCCTTGTCATATATGGGATACAACCTCTCATGCAGAAGGAGCTTTTGGCTCTCAAAATCTATAGGGTGTCCCCCGTGCATCAATATTGCGTCGATCCCCTCTCCTGATGCATCACACTCCAAGACAAATGGCTGCGTAAAATCTGGCAACACAAGCACTAGGCAGCTACTCATCACCTCCTTGAGCCTATCAAAGGCTTGCTGTGTTGTATCTATCCAATCGAATGCCCCTTTCTTTGTCAAATCTGTAAGGGGTGCAGCAAGCTAAGAGAACCCTTTGACAAAATTCTTGTAATAGGCACATATCCCAATGAATCCTCGAAGTTACGTCACATTCTTCAGTTTCAGTCAATCTCTGATGGCTCTAATATTCTCCTCGTGGACCCTCGCTCCATCCACTCCGATGATGTGACCCAAATATAGCATCTCCGTCATCCCAAACTCACACTTGGAGAGCTTAGCATAGAACTGTTGCTCTTCCAAGATGCGTAGCACTGTCTCTATATGCTGGATATTCTCCTCCCACGTCCTGCTATATTTGAGTATGTCATCAAAGAAAACCAATACAAAATTCCTCAGATGACTGCGAAAGATATGGTTCATGTAAGACTGAAAGGTGGCTGGTGGTCAGCCCAAAAGGCATAACCAAAAACTCAAAGTGCCCATAATGACACCTGAAGGCGGTCTTGGGAATGTCTTGTTCCCTCATGCGAATCTGATGGTACCCTGATCTCAAATAAATCTTTGAGAAGAAATTAACTCCTCTCAACTCATCCATCAGCTCATCGATCTTGGGTATAGGGTACCTATTCTTCAGAGTCTTCTTGTTTAGGGCTCTGTAGTCAATGCACATCCTCAAAGTGTCGTCCTTCTTCTTCACCAGCACTACAGAAGAAGCAAACGGACTCGTGCTCAGTCTGATTTGTCCAAGAGCCAACAACTCCTTGATGGCCTACTCAATCTCATCCTGATAGGCTTTGGGATGCCTATAGGGTGTAGTGATCACTGCCTGGATACCCTGCTCCAACTCGATGGTATGATCAAACCTTCTATCTAGTGGCCGACCTGGTGGTATAGCCCCAAACACTACCTCATGCCTGTCAAGGATAGCCTGTATCTCTGGATGAACTGCTCGACCGGTGACCTCTGCCTCTGATGCCCGCAACTCAACCGCCCACTCTATGTTTCCCTTCTGGAAGTATGCCTCCATCTGGTGTGCCAAAACTGTCTGAGGTGGGTAAGTATGCATCTCGCGAATCTTCTCATGCTTCCCAGTCTTCTTGTCATTCCACTCCATCTCTAAGGCCTCCCAATCTGTGGTGACCTTACCCAGCGTAATCAGCCACTGAACACCCAGTACCACATTGGAATCTGGTATGTTGACCACGAAAAAGTGATTAGTCACGGTGTAAGTACCCATCGTCACTGCTAACTCTGGAACATACTGGGCACACTGCATCGTCTGGGCTCCTTGGACCTGTTGTGGCTAGCAACAAACCCCTTCTTATTTATTATTATCACTACTACTAAATAAGTGGGGACCCTTAGTGAAAAAATTTAAAAATTGATTAGTGCTTGTATTTCCTTTTTCAATAAAACTTACTATCATAAACTTAGGAGAATACCCCTTGAACAATCTAAAAACTCTTAAGTTTTATGATAAGGTAGGATAAAAACATTCCTTAAGAAATATTGCATTGCAAAAAAGGTAATGGATACCTCCTTACAAGCAGAATTCTAAGATTGTGAGATCGCGATACGAAACTATGCACTAAAAAACATTCATCGCATTGCATGCTTCAAATATCACTTACACTAAAGAACCTCAAACCATCGATATGCGATGGCACATATCGCAAATCACATTTCGCAGAAAATACATTAACAATTGATTGTCATATGCTACGCTCCAGCGATACCGCGAGATTGCGATTTTGCGATTCCAGCGATTCCACGATATTGCGATCTGCGATACTGCAATTTGCGATATTTAGAAGCAAATCACAGATCGCCTTATCGCAAATCTTTAGGGCTCATTGTACGAAATTTATTTTTACATAAACTGAGACCCGGTTATGCGCTTTAATGTTAATTAATTAATTCATTTCCAATCATTAATGAAATATGGTTTTGTTCTGATCGAAGAGCCATTTCATGTAAGGTGGTATATTTTATATGTCTTTGGCATTTAAAAGCTTTCCCGTCACCTTTTTATCATAATTATTCTCACCTCATTTGTAAACTGTAGGAACTAAGAAAAGAAAGCTACACAAAGCAGTATTCAGGATATTATGGGAAAGAAAGGAAAAGATCCAAGTTCTGAAGACAAGGAAATGACGCCCTTGTATACAGACACTTCCTATAATAAAGATGCTGGTATTTCTACTTGGGAAGGCATGTATACTCTACTTGAGGAAGAGAATCCCAGAGTGATAGAGGTTACAACTACTTCAGGCTCACATGGATCTTCTGAAGCATCTCTTACAGAGCTAGATTTCTCTTTCCTACACTGGATAGCGGCAAGGCCAAAAATTCTTCCATACATGGACATGGTTAAATGGGTACTGGACAGCGCTGACATCACAAACAGAGGAGGGGAAAAGAGCAGGTGCACCAATAATCAACGACAATCACAAATAAATGCTCTTTAACAAGTGGGATGCACAAATCAGGAAAGCAAAGCAAGCGGCAGAGGAAGCAGCCACAGCAGCAAACAATGTTATTGATTGCATAAATGAAAATTTTTACAGGGAAAATATGATCTCAGAAACCACTCCAGGGTATCTACCGAAAGCACAACAATTGCAGACAATCTGGAGACAAAAGGCTCAAGAAAAGGCAGAATCAATCAAAGGATTAACTAAGTTGAATTGGGATTCTTACTGGGCGTATTTGGTGAAACCACACAGCTAGTGCATGACTCTCAAATGTATCATACATTCTGCCAAGAAGATGGTGCCATCTCTTGCCGATTCCATTTTCACAGAACAGTTAAAGTCGGAAGTCGGCCAACCGACTCTTCTCAATCAAATGATGAACACTTGCGATTTCAAGGAACAGATATACAAATAGTTAGTTGTTAGTTTTAATTTTAGATTCAGTGTTAGTATTAATTTTGCTTTATTTTATGCTTGAAATAAGGACAGTCATTTAAACCGTATCCTACATTTTCTTAATAGATTAATTTTAGATTTAGTTAGTAGTATTTAAACCCTTCTCATGCATTTAGTGAAGGGTACTGAAATTTGTCAAAAACCTATCCTCAAAACATGCACTTTTGCACCCTCCAAGGAGGTTTTGATGAATGAATGGAACAGTATTTATTGATATCTGTGTTTAATATCTACTACTGATGTTGCACTTTTGTACTCTTAGTGGATGTTGGATTAAGAAGAGATAAGTCATTATTGCTTGAAGCTCATGAGTAGAACTAGTTATAAATGGTACTTTTATCTCTTAACTATTTCTGCCTTTGTGTTAAAGTGATATTCATGTCTAGTTTTTTATATATTGATGCTTGAATGCTTTAGTTATCATTTGGCATTTCTGTACGGTGATAGCTATTTATTTATGCTTAATATATGAGTAGCTTATTATGCGATATGTTTTTCACAACTGTTTTGTCTAACTTTTTATACTAAGTGGTTTATCTCCATTGAATTCTTTTCTCATAACAGTTGAATGATCTTTATTACCAATTGTTATTTGAAATCATTTTAGATCGCATAACAGAAATATTACATCCCAGGTTAGTGTAGAATTAGATATTTCTGTTTATTAGAATACAATTGCATGTTATTAGATTAGAGTTAGAATAAAAGCATTTCACTTAGAAACTTTTAGAAAGGAAATATCAATTCTCAGCACACACACACACACATATTGGGAAACTGGTCCCATATCCCCAGTCGGACCCACTATACCAAACAGAAAAGGAGCTGCTAACCAAGGTCTGGACCAGGTGGGTATACCCCTTTTTGTAAACCCGATTTTTGGGGCTTCAACATATTTGGTGCTTCAATGAGGGCTTGAACCTCCAAACTTTGAATGGAAAGTAATTCAAAATCTAAATACCATTCTGAGAGTAAATTTCCCTCACCATCTCCCTCGACTTCCCCATCGCACTTAGAATATTTAAATCTAGAGCCAAAAGTCGAAAGAACAATGGCTACTGCTGCAAACCCTGACATTTCAGAAGAATCTACTATTGAACCTCCTAAAGTTGAATCTTTGATCCATAAACTTCAGAGATTTTCAATATCACCTCAAAGATCTAATAAATCTGAAGGCAGCGTGACATCACAATATAATCCTACTCATCCTCTCACCAGGTTAAAGAGCGAAAAGTTTGGTGTTCAGCCAACCGAGTTACCTCTACCTACAAGGAAGAGAGTAAGGAAATCACCTAAAGGGTCTGATAGCGAGACTCTTTCATCATCATCATCCATCTCAACCTCTTCACCGCAAAGTCAACCATCCACCCCTCCACTTCAGATTATTATCCACCATTCCACTGGAACTTCCACATCTCCTTCTCAAATATCTGGAATTGTAATATCCTCATCTTCCCAACCACAGGGATCATCTTCTGCACTTTCCTCTGTTAGTAGTTCAGCGATGGCCCAATCTCCATGGAATAACCCAGGGGTAGTCTTAATGCCTGCACCCTTGAGTCAAATACCGGCCCATCGTGAAAAATGGCTGCCTAAGTTTAAACCTGAAGCAGGCATGCTAGCGCAAGAAGATATAAATAACTTTATGTTGTCCATAAATCTCAATGGAGTTACCAATGAAGATGTTGTCGTCTGAATTTTTCCCTATACTCTACAAGGAGCAGCTGGAACATGGTATTTCTCATTACCGTATGGATCTATCACTAGTTGGGATATCTTCCAAGATCAATTTTTGACTAAGTTTGGTGATGACAGGTCTACGGTGACACTGATCAATGACTTGTCTAACCTTAGGGCTGAGTCAAAAGAACTTATCAAATATTTTAATTCACATTTCAATAAACTGTTAAATAAAATTCCTACTGCTTCCAAGCCTAGCGAAGAACTGCGAAGTGAATGGTACATTTCTGCTTTACCATCAAAAATAGCAATCTTCGTTGATAGGGCTAACAAAACAACTTTATCTAACAATATGAAGGAAGCAATAGTGGTAGAGAAACGTATCATAGCCCTAGAAAAGAAAAACAAGTTAGAGGAATGAAAATCCAAGAAGGTTACTTTTAAGGAAGACCCCAAGAAAAAACAATCAAAAGATCCGTTTGATTTAGAAGGATTGCAGAAAGTTCTGAAAACCATGTCCAATGAAATAATTGACATCAAGAAACAAGTGGCAGAAACATCTTCTAAAGAGCCATTCAAGCCTTATAGAAGAAATCCCTCGATTGATTCAAAGCTGCCAAATTCTATCACAAGTGCTGAATCAGAAGAAGAAGAAGAGGAGATTGCTACTGAAGAAACTACCGATGAAGAAGAAGTCGTAGAAGTACATATTATGTGGGATTTTATCCTCCCAGATGAAGAAGATCGAGAGGCATTCCCGGTTAGCACTTGAAGTAGAAATCAACTTGATCCTCCTCAACCTACTCCTAAGCCAAAAAGCGCAAGCTCAATGTCTAAGGATAAAGTCGCATCCAAGAAAATGACATCTAAAGCGACTCAAACCAACCCAGTCCAAACAAATTCATCAAATCCATCAAAAACGTTGATCGTTTCGAATGAAATGGAGTATAATATCATAGAAGACATGAAAAAGACTAGGGCTAACATCACTTTTATGAATTGAGCAAGTTAAAACACCGGCAAAAGGTACTTTTGAAAGAATTACATGTTGTACCAGAAAAACCTCTGTCCGCCCCTGTAATCTCTCAAGCTTCCCATGAAATGGGAAGACCTCCAACTTATGTGATTAATAAAATTGATCCAAATGATATCGCTTTAATTGGAGGAAGGTCGAGATCTCATACTCCCCCATTTCTTCTTACTTATGAAGTTTTCAATAAAAAATTGCATAATTGCTTGGTGGATTCTGGAGCTTCATCTAATATTTTACCAAAATCAATATGTGCAAAGTTGAACATTCAACCGCAAAAATCTGCTGTGCGCATAGTCCAGCTAGATCGATCGCAAG
Source organism: Pinus albicaulis (assembly GCA_034641835.2). Classification (NCBI taxonomy): domain Eukaryota; kingdom Viridiplantae; phylum Streptophyta; class Pinopsida; order Pinales; family Pinaceae; genus Pinus; species Pinus albicaulis. Next base: position 129,302 of record JAXQQM020082088.1, read on the forward strand.
TTGAAGTGATCGGAGAATTAGATCAGGTTACCATAAAGCTGTCAGCTAATCCAAAGGAATGTCAAGTTATCGATATTTTAGTTGCAGATATTCCAGAATTTTATGGCTTAATTCTTAGCAGAGATTGGTCAGAAAAACTTCATGGATACTTTTCAACTGATTGGTCGCACATGTGGCTCCCTTACAATGGTAAACCAAATCAAATAAATGTTGAGCGATAAAGACATCAGAAATACATAGTAACAGAACTAGAAGGAGAAAATGAACCGGTAGCATACAAAAATAATATCATTGGAAACTATTCAGTTGATTCTTTCTTAGGAAATTTTAATGCTCATACTTCACCTTACTTAGAACATTCTGTGTTATCTCAAGTAGAAATTTTTTCTCAAACAGATAGTTCTAAATGTATTAATTTTATAGATACTCCTGTAAATAAATCTTTATTTTGGAAGTTATTTTTTGACGGTTCTAAGTCTAATGAAGGAGAAGGAGTAGGATGCGTGTTAATCAGTCTAGAGGGAAACAAAACTATTCTAACTTACAGACACGAGTTCTATTGCACCAATAATACCGCAGAATACAAGGCTTTAGTCCAAAAATTATACAAAGCAATCGGATTAGACATCAAATATCAACAAGTTTTCGGAGATTCTAAAATTGTAATCAGACAGGTACGCAATACTATACATTGTTTATCAGGTCATTTAAAGCATTATCAATCTTTAGTTCAAGATCTGACTGAACACTTTATAGCATTTAATATTTCATCAATCCCCAGACTCCAGAATGCTAGTGCAAACCTCCTAGCTAACGTAGCTTCCAAGCTCATTCCTTCAGAAGACTATAGCCCTGATCTATTTTCAATCGAATTAATCTTTAGACCCTCGATTCCTAATAACATTACCAATTGGAGGATTTTCAACGATGATCCTGATATTGTAAGCTTCCTCACATCTGAAGGATCTTACACCAATCAGATAATTGATGAGGACCAACATGACAGACAATTGCAACAAGATAGCACTAATAATGCTATGCCAAAGTCAGTAGTCAAGTTATAAGACCTTTATGATTTGAAAGATCGATTCAAAAGATCTACCAATTCAAAACTGCAAAGTTCAACTTTGAATTATGAATTAGTAAATCTAGGAACTGATACCAAACCACAGAATATCAACCTAGGCCTTGGCCTAGCTCCTGAAGAAAAATTAGCATATGTTCGTCTCTTGAAACAATACAAAAGTGTCTTTGCTTGGAACTACGATGAACTCAAAACTTATGACACTTCTATCATCCAACATACTATCCCAATGATAAACGATGAAAAACATGTCCAGCAAAAGTTGAGAAAGATCCATCCCAATTTAGAAAACCAGATCAAATCTGAACTCAATAAGTTATTGAAAGCCAAAATCATTTCTCCCGTTCAACATTCTAAATGGGTTTCCAATATGGTTCCCGTTAGAAAGAAGAACGGAGACATTAGAATTTGCATTGACTTTCGAAATCTTAACAAAGCCTGCCAAAAAGATAATTTTCCTTTGCCTCCTATGGAGCAAATATTGCAGGCAGTCGCAGGATCAGAATTAATGTCCTTCTTGGATGGTTTCTCTGGCTACAACCAAGTGTTGGTCCATCCCGATGATCAATTGAAAACCACATTCAGAACCAAATGGGGCACTTACGCATATCAAAAGATGCCCTTTGGTCTGATCAACGCTAGTGCCACATTTTAGAGAGCCATGGACATCGCATTCAAGGGATTAGTTAAAAAATCAGTGGTAATTTACTTGGATGATATAACTGTATATTCCAAGAAATGAGGCAATCATCTTAGAGATTTAAAACAGATCTTCCAACGTTGTCAAAGGTATGGAATTTCACTTAACCCGAAAAAATCCTTTTTTGCATTAAGTGAAGGAAAACTTCTTGGATTCATAGTGTCAAAATCTGGAATTCATATTGATCCTGACAGAATCAAGGAGATTTCCAAAATACCCCTACCTCACAACAAGAAAGCTATGCAATCTTTCCTTGGCCAGATTAATTTTGTAAAGAGATTTGTGCCAGATTTTTCAAGAATTGTATCTCCTTTACAAGCAATGATTAAAAAGAACTCAAACTTCAAATGGGGCCAAGACGAATATGAGGCATTCAATCTGATCAAACAAGCAATTGTTAATGCTCCATCTTTAGCAACTCCAAATTTTTCCGATCCTTTTATTTTGTATACATTTGCCTCTGATAGATCATATGCTGCGATACTCACTCAAGCAAATCAAGACAAGGCAGAAGCCCCAATTTCTTTTTTCAGTTCAAATTTACAGGGGGCTGAGTTAAATTATTCAGATGTAGAGAAACAAGCTTATGCTGTTTTCAAAGCAATTAAATATTTCAGACCCTTTCTACTTAAAACCCATACAAAAATCATAGTACCGTTTCCAGTGGTAAGAAATCTCTTAGTACAGAAAGATGTGGGTGAGAAAAGAGCCAATTGGGTTACTGCCTTACAAGAATATGACGTAGAAATCAAACCAGCAAGTATTGTAAAAGGTCAAGGCTTTTGCAAAATGCTAGCTGGAGCATCGCTTATTTCCGAAATACCATCTGCAGAGATACAAATGTACGAGGTAAGCCTAAATGATGTTGAATCATTATATGCTGATATCATATTTTATCTAAAGAATGGATATGCTCCTCCAAATCTCGATTACACCAAGAAAAGAGCTCTAAGGTTGAACTAAACAATATCAGCTCGTGAATGATGTTCTTTTTAGAATGAATTATGATTCTGTTCTCCTTAGATGTCTTGAGAAATCTGAAGCTGAAAAAGTCTTGCAGGAACTCCACGATGGGCCAGCAGGCGGACATTATGCTGGAGATGCTACTGCACATAAAATCCTCTGCACAGGCTATTATTGGCCCACACTATTCAAAGACTCACATAGCTACATAAGGAAATGTCAAGTTTGTCAAACCACTGCTGGGAGACAAAAGAAACCATCATTTCTGCTGCAACCAGTCAACATTGAGCAGCCTTTTGATCAATGGGGATTGGACATAATAGGTGAGATCGTTCCTCACTCTTCTAAACAACATAGGTATATCCTTACAGCAACTGATTATTTTACTAAATGGGTAGAAGCAGTTCCTCTCAAGACGGCTAATGCCGAGCATATCATCGAGTTCATAGATCAGTTCATAATCACCAGGTTTGGTTTACCTTCTGCTTTAATGTTTGATAATGCATCGTATTTTTCTAGTAATGCTATGACTGAATTTGCACTCAAAAGGGGTTTCAAACTTAAATACTCTGCCAATTATTACCCACAGGGGAATGGGTTAGCTGAATCTACAAATAAAAACTTAATCAGAATCATTAAGCGAACCATTGATCAAAATCACAAAAATTGGCATAAGTCTTTAATATATGCTTTATGGGCAGATCGAATAACGCAGAAAGCCTCCATTAGCACTTCTCCCTTTAATTTAGTTTATGGGAAAGAAGTGGTTCTTCCAACTCATTTAGCAATTCCCTCTTTGGCCTTAGTTCAATATATTGATGAAGCACCAACTTCTTCCTTACAACTAAGGTAGTTGGAAATAATTAAGCTAGAAGAGCAACGAGAAAAGGCCAAAATAACTCATGCTCATCACCAAGCATTAGTAAAATATTCTTTTGATTCAAACATAATATCCAGAAAGATTTTTCAGATGGGAGATCTAGTTTTAAAATGGGACAAGGCTCATGAGGAAAAAGGGAAACATACGAAATTTCAACGAATGTGGCTTGGCCCTTTCCAAATCGCAGAAGTCATAGGTCCATCTACTTTTATGTTACAGGATTTAACAGGAAAAAGAGAGTCTTTACCTATTAACGGACAGATCCTCAAAAAATATTTTCCATAGGAGATCATTCTTCTATTTTGTAGATTAGTTTTCTTTATTTTCATAATAAAACCAGTTGTAAATGGTTACATTTGGAATTCACGAAAAAGATACAAATTCTCTTTTAGATTTTGTTTTTTTTCACTTGTATAAATAGAATTCTTCTAGAAAATTGATCATTATTATTGAAAGATACAGTTAAAGGCTCTAGGCCTAGAAATGATACTAGTTTCAACCTTGTAAATTTTGATAAAAAGCGACCTTTAGTGGGAAATTGTTTTATATCAGTCCAATAAAAGGTATCAATAACAAAACGAAGATTCTCTGTAGAAAATCTCTTTCCAAAAACTCTACCATTGTCGTCTAGAGCTATCTTAAGGAAACAATGACTTCCTCCCCACCTAGGAAATTACAACGTTCAGGGAATAATCCAATGATACACTTTAACTTAAAGAGTAAGAGGTCTCATCACGAGCCGACTTATCATGATCATAGATATTATAGCTTGCTGACTTTTCCAATACTGCATACCACAACAGGGCAATGACTCAAGATTGTTGCAATCAAAAGACAAGGGGTCTCATCACGAGCCAGCTTGTTCAGCAAAGTTATAAATCAAGTGAATGGCACTGTCATAAATTGGCTACCAAACCAAGACATTGTTCTTTAAGGGTAAAAAGAAAATGAAAGAGATAAGTGTGGATATGGATTTCTCTTTGAAAATTGTATATTTCTCTAAGTAGGATACAGGATCATTGCTGGGTAACAGGTAACCCTGTCGAGGCTATAAACGCCTACTGGCAGTAGAGGCTCTACCTACGACAAATGAGCATATTTAAAACTGATTTACAGAGAAACCTTTGTTTTTATCTTTATAAACCAAGTAGTGACTGATGTAGATACAAGGACTAGCTTGAGGAAGTAAACAATCAAAGTTAAATATAGAAGAAACGAAATATCATTGACAGATAAAAGCATGATGTACTTTGTCTTTCTATAATAAAGTTTGATTTTCTGGAAAATTTTCTGTTTTGGAAGTTTAGAAAATTCAAAAGAAAAGCAGAGATAACTGGTTCTTCCAAGTGAATCGCCAATTGTTGTGGCCAGCAACAACCCCCCTTCTTATTTAGTATTATCACTACTACTAAATAAGTGGGGGCCCTTAGTCAAAAAATTTAAAAAATCGATTAGTGCTTGTATTTCCTTTTTCAATAAAACTTACTATCATAAACTTAGGAGAATACCCCTTGAAAAATCTAAAAAGGCTTAAGTTTTATGATAAGGTAGGATAAAATCATTCCTTAAGAAATATCGCATCGCAAAAAAGGTAATGGATACCTCCTTACAAGCATAATTCTAAGATTGCGAGATCGCGATGCGAAACTACGCACTAAAAACATTCATCGCATCGCATGCCTGAAATATCACTTACGCTGAAAAACCTCAAACCGCCGATATGTGATGGCACATATCACAAATGAATTTAGAAAAAAACACATTAACAAGATGATTTTCATATGCTAGGCTCCAGCGATTTTGCGATATTGCGATATTACGATATTGTGATTCTGTGATATTGCGGTATTGCGATATTGTGATTCCACGAGATTGCGATCTGCGATACTGCGATTTGCGATATTGCGAAGAAAATCGGACATTTCCTTATCATAGATCTTTAGGGCTCGTTGTACAAAAAAGTTTTTTTCCATAAACCAAGACCTGGTTATGCGCTTTAATGTTAATCAATGAGTTAGTTGCCAATCATTAATGAAATATGGTTTTGTTCTGATCGAAGAGCCATTTCACGTAAGGTGGTATATTTTATATGTCTTCAGCATTTAAAGCTTTCCCATCACCTTTTTCTTATCATTATTCTCACCTCATTTGTAAACTGTAGGAATGAAGAACAGAAAACTATACAAAGCAGTATTCAGGATATTATGGGAAAGAAAGGCATAGCTCCGAGTTCTGAAGACAAAGAAATGACGCCCTTGTATATAGACATTGCCTGTAATAAAGATGTTGGTATTACTACTTGGAAAGGCATGTACAGTCTACTTGAGGAAGAGAATCCCAAAATCATGGAGGTTACAGCTACTGCAGGCTCACATGGGTATTCTGAGGCGTCTATTACAGATCTAGCTTGCTCGTTCTTGCACCGGATAGCGGCGAGGCCCAAAATTCTTCCATACACGGACATGGTTAAATGGGTACTGGACAGCACTGACATCACAAACAGACAATTTAAGACTCAGGGTCAAGAACTCATTGGCTCATTCACTCCACAAGATTTGAGACTCATGTATCATTTACCAGAGCCACAGGCGACTTATAACAAACAGTTCATGGAGAAGTTTGCTAAAGAAAATGAAAACCTGGCAGAATGCACCAAGGACTGGTCAAGGAGGGACAAACCACTAAAAAAGGATAAACATGGTATGTATAGTACTGGTTCTCTCACCTCCCCGTATTGCTTTGCTGCTGCTATGCTCTGTAGACTTTTTGGGAAGCCAAACATTAATAAATTTTCATCTGAATGGCTACCATTATTGAATGCCGCCATTAATGCTACTATTGTGGATTGGGCTAAGATATTATCTGACAACTTAGCCACAACCATTTTAAATTACCGGTCTAAAAGAACTATTTCTCAGAGAATTTATCCCCCTTTCTACTTATCTGCATATGTGATGGATGCAATCTGTTATATTTCCAAGTTTCCTTTAATGGTTTGGAAATGGACGACTCAAGACCCCTTACCCATTCATATTTATCATAAATAATTGTGGGATTCCAAGTTCACTCCGTATTTTTACAAGATTTGTCATGGAATCATGTTGCCCTTGTACAAAATGTTATATGATAAAGACGCTCCAAGATTTTCTCCCAAAGCAGAGGTAGATATACTCCCTGTCGCAAGATGGTTCAGAGAAGAACTGTTGACATATGTCAGGGTATTTGGAAGTCTCGCTTCCCCTCATGTCTTACCTTTATATGTTCCTGATAAACTCATGGCACGAGAAATTGCTTATCAAACCTGCGGAGAAGGAGGTTTGACTAAAGATTTGAAGGACAAAAAGAAGGCTATTTGGCCACAATTTCCTGTGGCCTGTGGGGCCTTTTCACTATTTTATGTAGGCCATGCATTCAAAGAAGTAAACAACATAACATGTCTACGATTGTTCAAATTTCCAGGAAGACCGTTCGACCCTTATGATATTGCTAAAAATTTCACTATTGCAGTCAAAATAAAGGTGTTTTCTAAAGAAGATGATCTTTTTGATGACATGTTCCAACAAAAAGGTACACTTAAAGAGGTTCTACATTCGGCCCAAAAGCGATTTCCTCCAGCAGAATTTCAAGAGTTCAAGATATACAGGGAAAGGAGGTTAGCTAATATCCCTTTGGATAAATTACGCTTGGAACCCATAAGGGAACCAACTCACAGTATTAGCCTCAGTGGAAGTTCACGCACAGACAGATCTAAATCTAAGTCCGGGAGAGAAACGTCAGAACACTTTAAGAGGTCTGAAAGTGACCATGATAAAAGTGAAGGGTCAGTAAGGGATACTGCCAAGTCAAAGGAACTCCCACAGCAACAGGTTTTGACCTCTTCATAGCTAGATCCTCCCTCTCTCATCGTCCAGCCACCATCAGTCAGAACCGAGCTAGATAAAGAATGGGAGACATTCAATGATTTAATCAATATTGAAGGACAGAGCACAAAGACACCTGTGAGTAATGTACGGGCAACAAAAGATATAGTCACAGGAACAATTAGCAATGTCTCAGAAATGGAACATATTCCCATTACCCCATCCTCTGAACTTATGCTCAAAATAGAGGAAATTCCTCCTCTTGATGTATTTTATAGTCCACAACACAAGGAAGTAGTGAGAAGACAAAGAAAGAAAAAGAAATTGGAAAATGTGCTCTCTCATGATGCAGAACAATTAGACATCCTATGGCAAGATCCTACCACCGATCCCGAAAATCTCACCAAATTATCTCAGATCACAGGAGCATATGCCTCTTTGGCCATTGATAAAGCATTTGAGGTACGGAAATTACTCAAAGATAAAGAAGATCAAGTACAGGTTTTACAACAACAACCGCAACAAGCCAACGCCAACAACGAAGCACAAAAACAACTTGAAAGATTATAGCAGGACTTCCAACAAATGCAGATAGGGTGCCAGAACAGTTTGGGTGAAAGAGAAAAATAGTTACAGGTTATGCAAGAGATGCACAAGGATGATCCTAAGCTTACAGAATTCATCACAGAATCCATTTCCTTAAATGATCAACTACTGCAGCAACAGGAAGCATTGTGCCAAAGAATATCACAGTGGAACTCTTATTGCGAAATGAGTGATAAAATCACTAATCAAGTCGTAGACTTACGACATGATTATGATTTAATTAATAAAAGAGTTACCGAATATTTGGCTTGCCAAGAAACAGAGGAGGGGAAAAGAGCAGGCGCACCAATAATCAACGACAATCACAAAGAAAATCTCTTTAACAAATGGGATGCACAAATCAGGAAAGCAGAGCAAGCAGCAGAAGAAGCAGCCACAGCAGCAAACAGTATTATTGACTGCATAAATGAAAATTTGCACAAGGAAAATCTGATCTCAGAAACCACTCCAGGGTATCTACCAAAAGTACAGCAACTGCAGACAGGCTGGAGACAGAAGGCTCAAGAAAAGGCAGAATCAATCAAAAGATTAACTAAGTTGAATTGGGATTCTTACTGGGTGTATTTGGTAAAACCACACAGCCAGTGCATGACTCTCAAATGTATCATCAATTCTGCTGAGAAGATGGCGCCAGCTCTTGCCGTTTCCATTTTCACAAGACAGTTAAAGTCAGAAGTCGGCCAACCGACTCTTCTCAAACAAATACTGAACGCTTGTGATTTCAAAGAACATATACACAAATAGTTAGTTGTTAGTTTTAATTTTAGATTCAATGTTAGTATTAATTTTGCTTTATTTTTACCTGAAATGAGGACGGTCATTTAAACCATATCCTACATTTTTGTAATAAATTATTTTTAGATTTAGTTAGTAGTATTTAAACCCTTCTCATGCATTTAGAGAAGGGTCCTGAAATTTGTCAAAAACTTGTCCTCAGAACATGCACTTTTGCACCCTCCGAGGAGGTTTTGATGAATGAATGGAACATGATTTATTGATATCTGCGTTTAATATCTACTATTGATGTTGCACTTTTGTACTCTTAGTGGATGTTGGATTAAGAAGAGCTAAGTCATTATTGCTTGAAGCTCATGAGTAGAACTAGTTATAAATGGTACTTTTATCTCTTAACTATTTCTGCCTTTGTGTTAAAGTGATATTCATGTTCATTTGTTTATATATTGATGCTTGAATGCTTGAGTTATCATTTGGCACTTTTGTACGGTGATAGCTATTTATTTATGCTTAATATATGAGTAGCTTATTATGCGATATGTTTTTCACAACTGTTTCGTCTAACTTTTTATACGAAGTGGTTTATCTCCATTGAATTATTTTATCATAACAGTTGAATGATATTTACTACCAATTGTTATTTGAAATCATTTTAGATCGCATAACGGAAATATTACATCCCAGGTTAGTGTAGAATTAGATATTTCTTTTTATTAGAATACAATTGCATGTTATTAGATTAGAGTTAGAATAAAAGCATTTCACTTAGGAACTTTTAGAAAGGAAATATCAATTCTCAACACACACACACACATATTGGGAAACTGGTCCCATATCCCCAGTCGGACCCACTATACCAAACGAAAAATGAGATGCTAACCAAGGTCCGGACCGGGTGGGTATCCCCCTTGTTGTAGACCGATTTCCGGGGCTTTAACATCTTCACGCTAATGAAAGTTATTTGCATGCAAGTAAACGTTCTTAAAATGAGTCTCTTGTTAATGAACAAAAGAGAATTGAATTGTTCCACATTAGATTTGTAATGAAACATACTAAAGTGGAAACCTAGTTTGATTCTGGTTCACAAGAAATTTTGGTTTTAGAGTCATCTCATACCCTACCCTATTGGTTGCGTGTCTGATAAATCCAAATTACATGTCACCAAAAAAATGTAGAGCTATATTTTTTATTACATCCAAACTAGTAGATGAGGTTGATCTTCATGTTATACCTTTGGGTATCTGTGGCATTTTATTGGGGAGTCCATATTTGTATGACAAGAAAGAAGTTTTCTTTCTCCATGAAAACAAGTATCATCTCACAAAAGATGAGGTGGAAAAAACTATTAGAGCTCATCGTACCAAAGTCAATGCTAATATTGTAAGTAGGTTAGATGAAGAGGTGGGTAAATTCCAACAAAAGGTGCATGCTCATGGTTTTGAAAGAAAAATATGTGGAGATATTTGATGCTTTCCAAGGTTGTGATATCACTCATAAAAAGGAATTGTGTGAAATATTTTGTAACTATCATGGTAATTTTCAGGTTCCAAGTGGTTTTCCTCCAAATTATGAGATCCAACATGAGATTCACTTGCAGCAGGATGCTCCTTTACCCAACATTGGTATGCACACATTGTCATCCATTGAGATGGAGGAGATCAAGAAACAGGTGCAGGAATTGTTCAACCAAGAGGTCATAAGACCAAGTTCTTCTGCATGGGGTTCACCTATTGTATTGGTTCCAAGGAATGAGGGCACATTAAGGATGTGCATGGAATACATAGCACTAAAAAATAATGGTGAAGAATAATTACCCTCTCCCTCACAAAACTAGAATTTCGCAATGGAAATCAGCAGGTTAGGATTGCAGAACAAGATGTATGGAATAATTCATTCAAAACCAATTAAGGGTTTCTTGAATGGCTGGTGATGCCATACAGACTATACAATGCTTCGACCACATTTGTGAGGGTGATGAATGATATTTTTGGGTCTTTTTTTGATAATTTTCTACTTTTGTACCTTGATGACATTCTTGTTTAAAGCAGGACATGGGAGGATCATGTGAGTCATGTTAAAAGGGTGCTTGATATTTTTCGAAAAGAAAAATTGTATGTCAAGATGTCTAAGTGTAAATTTAGTAAAACCTTTTTGGTTTTCTTGGGTCACATTGTCGATGGTGGAAAATTGAAAATAGATCCTTCTAAAATTGATGTGATTGTAAAGTGGCCTAAACCACCAATTTTATAGAGGGTTGTAGATTTTTGGGTGTTGTAAAATACTGTAGAAGTTTCATTACAAACTTCTTCATCATTACATCCCCTTTACATGCATTGACGAGTGTGAAGCAAACCTTTCATTGGGGAGGAAAGCAATAGAAATCCTTTGATACACCGAAACAAAATATCAATATCGCATTAGTTTTAGCCTTACCTGACCTCCAACATCATTTTGAGATCTAGATACATGCCATTGGATCCGACATGGGAGAAGTATTGATGCAACAAAGGAAACATGTATGTTACCATTCAGATACATTCTCCCAAGTTGATGTGAAATATCCTACATGTGACAAGGAGTTGTATGCCTTGGTTAAAAGCATGAATAAGTGGAAGCACTACATGATCAAAAAGGAGACCATCATTCATAGAGATGACCAACCCTTGTAGTAAGTGTTAGCCACCTATAAATTTTTTGACAAGCAAATAGGTGGCTGAATTTTTCTTGAGCCTTCAAGGAACACATATCCTCTGAAAACATATCATCCTTGAAGCCTCCTTGTGTATTTTGTCTTTTGAACAATCTTCACTGTTGTTTCCATGAGAAAACCCTGCTGTTATGTGAAGAAGAATGCTCAGAAAGGCCTCCATTTCCCCCTATTTCATTCCCCCTGAACCTTTGTTTTCATCACCTTTTTCCCCTTCTGCAAAGTCCCCCAAATTCCCTTTTTAACCTTCTAAATCATCCCAACTCCCCTTTAAACCTTACAAACACCCTTTGTTTGGCTTAAAAACCCTTTATTCCCTCTACCGAATCCCTCTTTTGGCCTTAAAAAGCACTCAATTTAAGCCAAAAACCCACTTATTTACATGTGAGGCTTAAGCCCCTTTTGGCCAGCCCCTTAACCACTTCCCCACATGACCCACGCCCAGAACCAAGCACTAAAGGCTTGGGCACTAATCACAATCAGAACATTCGGGGGAGCGCATTTTCTTTGTTACGCTTGAATTCTTCCGATGCAAGGTCTTTGTTCAATAAGACCGCGAGCGCGTTCTGAGCCATTGATCTTTTAAGATCTAATGGCCAACGCTTGTCTCCCATCGTGTCCATTGTTCTTCCCATTCACCCCTCCGATTACATGAGAGCCGTCGATTTGTCTTCAGATCGGATTGTGGTCGCTAAATCGCAAATCGAAAAGCGCCTAATTCCATATCGTTGATCTTCTCGATTGGCGAGCCCCGATTGAATCCTAGCTGTCCATTCCACTTGATCCAATAGTCCAGATTACTCCTCAATCCGCCCTTGTGTCCCCGATTGTTCATCCCCAATCCAATCGCAACCGTTGATCTCCTTAGATCTAATAGTCCTCATTCATCCCACCCATTTATTCAACCCTTTGCCTTCCACTTCCCCTTTTTAATATTGACCGTCCATCCTGTAGATTTGATGGCCAGGATCAAACCCGGTGTTGACTATCCACCACTTAACCGACTGCGCATCTCCCCTCATTGCTCTCCATCTCCCACCGTTAGATCTCCCAGTCCCAGATCCAACGGCCGAGAATCATATCGCGTTAATTTGGCGTTCGACCTTTAATGATCAGAAATCACGCGATAAAAGTGGTTTTGAAGTGCCACGTGTCTTGCGGCAAGGCATATCGGGTTTTTTAGGAAAAATCTTAAAAATGCCTTTGAACTGTGCGACACCAACGGTTTTCCCATCTAAAACCACCTTCCTCCCCTTTATTCCCACAGCCTCATCATTTAATCTCAACTGTCTATTGACCCAGATCTACGGCCTATATCATGTCGTGTTTTTCATCCATATTTCCTCATCGGGCTATCATAGAGTTTCATGGTATAATCACCACCTTTGATCTCTTCCTGAGATCCAACGATTCATACCTAATCGCCCTATACCCTAGCTGGTCCTACCATCATAAGCACCCAACTTCCATTCATTTTCGTGGATTTCCTTTGTATTTCGCCCCGACGCTAATCTTTATGTTTAACACTAAAGTTAGTCCCCTCCTCCTAATTCTTCTAAAGCAGCTCCGTCAGCCAATCTTGACCGATGATCACCGACGCCTTATCTAATCAGATGGCCCAGAACATTTTTCGCACCAGACCTTCATCTACCCATTCTTTCTACTACACCATTTTTTGGTCATCTAACCTATTATTATTAGATGAACCCAAGTACACCATGTAAGACCAATTTTACCCTAAGTAAAATTGCTTTCACCATATAAAATAACTCATTTGTTTATATTTCCTGGTCATATTTAGCCCAAAATAAGGAACTTAATTAAATAAATCCTTATTTATTTAATTATTCCCTAATAATAAGTTATTTAAATCATTATTTAAATAATATTCTTAGTTAAATTTGACTAAATCATCCATAAATAATTAAATAAACCATTATTTATTTAATTATATTCCCATCACTTCCCTAAAAAGATAAATAAACAATTTATTTATTTATTATTTATAAATAAAGGAATTGACCCAAGTCAAGAACCCTTTTCCCTCCAACAAATATAATAAAATATTCCTAAAGGGTGCTTATAGAATTCGATTAATAATATTTTATTCATGCACCGAATTCTAGACCGCCCCAATATTTTGTTATAAATATGGGGGTTTTCCCCACTCATTAGTCACCTTCATTGCATTAGATCACTCTGGATCTACTCTTGGTCACCATTTTCCATTTTGTTTTATGAACTCCCATTGAGTTCCATGTTTGCTTTTCTACATCCATAAGAGAGAGAAATGTTAGATCTGAAACACTGAGGACTTCCAAGAACCCATCCCACTGAGGAGAACCGGAAAACACCTTTCTTGTTTTCCTCTCAGGTGCCCCATTATTTAATATAATACAAAATATTCTTTTAAACACTTTGTTCTTGTCTTGTTCATTGGATGCATGGAGCCATGTTATATTTTATCTGCTTAATGTCTTTTTGTGCTTAGATCTGAATTTGTGCAGCAAACTTAAAGATATTTTGCAGCCATAATCGATGTTAGGGCTATTTGTTATGCGTAGCTAAAGTGACCTTTTACGACGAAAGAATCATACTAACAATTGGCGACTCCACACGGGTTTTCTTTTGCGACCGCTATCGTTTTATCTATTCCTGCATATCCAGCTGTTTCAGACCCTAGGGTTTCTCTCCCATTTTTTGTTTTTCCTATTTTTATGGTGATTTTCACCCCTAAAACCCTCCAACAGTCAAATTTTTAACTTCCGTGTGTTTCTGGCCTTATTGCGCAGGTGACAAACATCAACCGCAGCTGAGACGACAAATTTTTCTGAAATCTGCCGCTGAGAGAGCCAGATCTGCAGGTCACACTTATCGGCCCAAAAAGTGCGACCTGAGCCTTAGGACACACTTTTCTACCCTAAACCTGTGACCTAGACCGAAAACAGGTCAGAACCTACGACCTGCAATTTTTCTGCAAATTTTTTAGCACTTTTTCTAGGTTTGTCTGAAGCTTCTGTCAGGGTTTTCCAGCCTCTGTCTCTGCCTGTTTGGACCTATTTCTGATCTGATTCACTCAAATAAGAGGGAATCTTGCCCCTCAAAGCTCTAGTACCCTCCACTTCTTGTGGATGAGTCTTTACTGTTTAAGAAGTCTGAATTTCTAGAGTTTCAGGCCTCTTTTTCTCTGATCTGATACCTCCTTTTCAGATCCCTTTAGATCAACACTTCTCCCTAAACCACCTCATATCGTTTTGTTTGGGTTCTTTTCTAAGGCCACTGCCTTGTCTCTTCTCTTTTTAGCTGATCTCCTCCTTTTTAGCAGCAACCTTCCCTCTACTTATTTTCTGTTCTCTGCACCACTTTTTAGCAAATTTACCCTTTATATCCCAGTCCCTCTGGACCTTCGATCTATTTGCCTCTTTTTAGCGTGCTTTGCCTAGTTTTTTCCCTCTTATAGACTAGCTTTGAGAGACCCACCTTCTTGGGTTAGACTGCTGCATTTTTAGTTGTTAATTTTCTATTCTTTTAGTCTTATTTACTGCAGACTTCTTTTCTGTTACGCAACACACTCTTTCTTTTCCTCTCAAAACGTTTGGGTTTAAACAATTAAAATTAATGCACGCCACACACTGACCCTAAGAGAACAAGCACCTAGTTAACACCGCCTGGCAAAGACTTTAAAATCAATTGTCACTGCACCTTTCTACCCTTGACCTCACTTGATTTTGTCCCTCCTTGCCCTTGTCGGTTTTCTTCTTCCCGTCATCATTGCGCCCCCAAGGCGCCTCTCCCAGAGACTTCTTGGCTTTCATCCTCAGTTTCCAATTGATCGACTTCCTCCTTCCCATCGTCATCGAGTAAGTCTTTCCCTGATTCCGCACTCCGACTCTTCCTTTGATTTTTCGGGTTCTCCCCCTCCTGGTTCTCCCCCTGTCACTTCCACCATGTCTACTTCAGGGCCTACCACCAGTAGTAACCCCAGTACTACTGCTGGGTCTGTTTCCAGTGGAACCACCTCGGGACCTACCTTGACTACCCCATTACTCCCTTATATGGCCGGCCTTAGTCTCCCCGACTTCAATCAGCTGATTAATGATCCTATCCGCCAGGATGTTAGTTGGCCTGCTATGCCAACCAAGCTCCCCTCCGACATTCCCAAGTTCGAAGGCCTTGCTAGTGAGGATCCCTCCAACCATATCCGATCCTTTCATATGTGGTGTTCCTCCAATTCCATTACTGAGGACTCTATTCGTCTTCAATTGTTCCAACGCACACTTATAGGTGACGCTTCTAAATGGTATGTTGAACAGGCCACCTCCTCCCATACCACTTTTGCGACCATTGCCCAAGCCTTTTTATCTTATTTCCAGCTCCCTCTTCGATACAACACTGGTACCGAGCTTTTAACCTCCTTCCATCAATCCTCCTCAACCCGCCTTTCTGCTCATGTCTAAGAATGGCGGCGCAGAAGAAGCTTGTGTCGAGCTCCCCCCTTTGAAGATTGGGTTTACATGGACTGGTTCCTTCACTCTCTCTTACCTCCCATTGGCAAAGATGTCGCATCCCATTTTCCCAAAACCGAAGAAGCCGCCCTCCAGATCGCCTTGAAGTATGACCTTATCTACGCCCAATCTGGTTATGTTTATACCGTCCTTCCTGACCTTCCCAAACCGGTGGCCCTAATGCCCCGGGGGCATCTCATTCTGCTGACGGTATCGTTGGAGCCCTGTCACACACCTCTGTCCAACCTCCTCCGGGCCATGGTTTTCCTCTAGGGGCCAGCCCCTCCAGCATTTTTTCCCCTCCAGGCAGCATGTATTCAGGCTACAACATGCCTCCTCCTTTTTCCCACCCCCCTACTTACCTTACTGCTACCCACCCTACTCCTTATCCATATCCGCAACCTGGTGTCCTAGCTCCTCCAGCATTTGGACCTCCCACTCCTTTGCCTTCTCCACCCCGACAACCACACTTACTACCCCCTCCAGGGCAAGTATTTGCACAGCAGGGGGCACCTAATTTTCCTCCTTCTCAACGAAGGAGAAGAGGCAACCAATCCGCTTCTGGTAATCATGGACCCAACCCTTCCAATATCGACTCTACCATTGCCAACCAGCCACAAGGCTCTCAGCCCAAGCCAGACAAGCCACTTCGCACCAATAAGCCCTGTTCATGTTGTGGTTTTTATGGTCACTACACTCATGATTGTCCCTTATTACCACAAATGCGACAACTTTTGGATTCTCAGGCCACCGTACGGGGACAACCCTCCTCCCCAACTACCCCTCCCACCCCCGTTACTTCTCAACCTGTTGTGTTTACCGATCCTTTCTCGCAACAAGGATTTGTGGCCACTCAACCACCTCACACCCCGGTAACCACTCAACCTTCCCCTTCTGGTTCCTCTGATTACCAGATTCTCATGATGGCTTCTGACCCACCTCTCCCTGTCGACCTCAACTTTCAAACTTGGTCTCGTCAGTATTCCACACCTCCTGTTCCGTCTGTCTCTGAGTCTCCATCGTTAGGTCGTATAGAGCCTCCATCAACACGCAATGGTCCATTGCAACTCCCTCTGCCAACGCCGCGGATCATCCCAAGCCTCCTAAGGGACCATTACACCGAAATGCTGCCTCTGGTCGGGTTGCCCATTCATACAGCATAGTAGATGATCTGGCCCAATCTCATGCTGCCATTTCAACACTGGAACTCCTCCAGTCGTGTCCTTCTCAAAAGAGGGCTCTACTATCTGCCGTGGGCACTGTAGATCCTGCTGATGACCAAGTGATTGTTTTCGACGCCCGTCAGTCAGACCATCCCCCTCTTCCTCCTTCAGTTGCTTTCCAAATCCCAGTCAAAATCTGAAACGCCAATGTTGCTCGGTGTATTATTGATGAGGGGGCATCTACCTGCGTAATGTCCACTTCGATTTGGAAACAACTCGGATCCCCTAAACTGGCCCCTTCCACCATCACCCTTCGTGCATGGGATGGCCATGCCTCCCAGCCCATTGGCCTATTTCGTAACTATCCTATCACCCTTTCCGGCAGGACTGTTTGCGTCAACGTTGAAGTTATCGACACCCCTCTTAACTACAACATCCTTTTGGGGCGTAGTTACACCTATGCCATGTCAGCCGTCCCATCCGCAGTCTACTGTAAGATGTTTTTCCCTCATAATGGCGAGATTGTCACCATTTACCAGTTGACTTACCATGAACCAAAATCTCAGTCCTCCCCTAAGTCCACCATCTCTACTGTCACCAAAAAGAAAACTGTTGATTCTTTGACCAGTGTTTCCCCCGGCGTCTACAAAGACTCCTCCTTGCTTGGCACCTTTTTCGACTCCCCTCCCGTCTCTGATCCTAACTTGGCGAACGTTTGCATGATGCAATCATCTTGGGCTAACCTTACAAAGCCCACTTTGGCTAGTTAGCAACCTCAACCTCAACCAACTCCTAGCCCTTCGCCCCCGTTAGCCACCCTTCTTCCTTCTCAATCTTCTTCTACCGCCATTCCTCGTGGGTCGATTCCACCAGAAATCAACCCCCTTAGGACCATTACTCCCGGCCACTTCCATGCTGGTCAGATCCCTTTCCTCTCTCTCCCTCCTGGCGCTTATTCAGTCCCTACCTTGGCCACCCTCTCTCTCCCCAACTTGACCTTGGGTATACCCGTCTCGTATCTTGACCCTCCAGCCACCATTCCACCCGGTCAACCTAAACCATATATTGCTTTGACCCCGGTTCCACCAATCCCTACGACTTCTCTTGCTCCGTTGGTACCTTAGTCACCTCAACCAGCACCGCCTCCTGTTACAACTTCTTCGAGTAAAAATGTCAAAGCTCGCAGGGGGGCATCAAAGGACAAACCTACCCCACCCAACCCTGCCCCTCCTCGGCCACCCAAGCATCCCATCCAGTGTGCTCTGTGTGATGTTGTTGGTCACGCCACTCATACCTGCCCTAAATTACCACCTCTCAATACCATGGTTAATGAAACATATCTCGAATCAGACATTCCAGAAGTCCATGTCACCATACCGAATTCTACCCCTAAACTTAAGACTTTGCGCACCAATCACCCTTGTTCTTTGTGCAATTTACATGGCCACTATACCCACCTTTGCCCTTGCCTTGACGAGTATCGTGCCTCTTTAGCCACATACTGCCAATTCGAAGCCGCCCTCGCCCGTAATCCTTCTTCCCTCAAACAGGACCACCTGTCTACCACGATTACCATTCCTCCTCCTAATACCGAAATGACCGAGACTTCAGCTACCATTTCCTACCTTTCCTCATCCCCGCGATTCTCGGATACCAACCCCTTAGTATCTTCCCCCAATGATTTTCCTGATCATTCAACTGCTCACTCTGTCACCTCACATAACTTCGTACCTGTGAGCCCCTCTCATCACAATCAAGAGTCTCATCCCTCTACCTTCTCATGTCAACCTCTTCGATCCTCTCTTCCCATTTTCTAGTCCGATGAAGACATCATGGAACCCATGACCAACCCTGAATTTCCATGGGACGATATGCACCATCGTGCATATTTCCTCCCACATCAATCCCGTGACCAATATGCCCTTGAATCCAAAGACTTCATTCCTGATACAGTCGATTGGTTCAAAATCCGCATCCCTGCACCTGATGCTTTCGAAGAAGGCAATATGGCTAATATCTCTCCCACCATCAAAATCAACATTTCTGTCAAGCTAGGTATTAAAGAACATATCACCATGGGTGCCCAATGCACTCCGGAAGAAATTGAAGCCTACACGAAACTCTTCAAAGAATTCCGTGATGTTTTTGCCTAGTCATACTCAGAAATTCCCGGACTCGATCCTGCCATTGTCGAACATCACATCGACACATGGCCTGATGCCATTCCAGTTTGTCAAAAGTTGAGACCCATCCATCCCTCTAGACGTGACGCCATCAAAGCTGAAATCGACAAGCTCTGGTAGGCTGGTTTCCTTTACCCCATTTAATATACCACTTGGGTGTCTAACCTAGTTCCCGTCCTCAAAAAGCAAGGAACCATTCGTGTTTTCACCGACTTTCGCGATCTGAACAAAGCTTGTCCCAAAGATAACTTCCCCACACCATTTATTGACCAAATCATCGATGAGTGTCCGGGGCATGAGATTCTCTCCTTTATGGATGGCTTCTCTGGATACAACCAAATTGTTATCCGTCGTGCTGATCAACTTAAAACCGCGTTCATTAGTCCGTGGGGCACTTTCGCATACCGATTCATGCCATTTGGCCTTAAAAATGCCAGCACCACCTTTCAACGAGCCCTGTCTTATTGCTTCCATGACTTAGCCCATATTATCCTTGCATATTTATATGACCTTACCGCACGTTCTAAACGTCAGGCGCAACACCTTCATGACCTGCGTACCATTTTTCTCCGATGCTGCAAGTATAACATTCACCTTAACCCTTTGAAATGTGTCTTCTGTGTTCCCACCGGTCGTCTCCTCGGCTTCATAGTGTCTAAAGACGGGATAACTCTCGACCCTTTGAAGGTTCAAGCCATTCTTGAACTTCCTCTACCTCGTACCTTACGCCAGCTACAAAGTCTCCAAGGCAAAGCTAATTTTCTTCGCTGATTCATTCCTGACTACGCCACTACCGCACACGGCTTCCTTAGACTTCTTCGATCTCACACCCCTTTTGTCTAGGATACATACGCTCAAGAGTCTTTTGATGCCCTCAAGCATGCTCTCACATCCACCCCCTTGATCCGTCCCCCTGACTTTGACCGAGATTTCACCCTATACATCTCTGCTTCCAAATATTCGGTTGCCAGTGTCCTTATCCAGGAGGATGATAATGGTGTCGAGCATGTGATCTATTATGTAAGTAAGAATCTTGTCGGTCCACCTGTGTCCTACTCGCATGAAGAAAAATTAGCTCTAGTTGTCGTGTTCTCGGTCCAAAAATTGCGTCATTATATCCTCATGCGTTCCACCAAGGTTGTGACTGATTCCAACCCCATGGCTTTCCTATTGAGTCGCCACATCCTCAATGGGAAGTACGCCTGTTGGGTCATTATTCTCCAAGAATTCGACCTTGAATTTGTCACCCCAAAAAGTAAAAAAGGTTTAGTCCTAGCTAAACTCATTTCTAATTTACCTACCCGGACGCAAGATACTCCCATTAATGACGCTCTTCCCGATGAACATTTGTATGCCACCACCACCGACGATCCTTGGTACGGTGACATCCTTACTTTCTTGCGAACCCAAAAGTTCACCCTTCACCTTGATCATGATGCTCGGCGACGTATCCGACACCAAGCCTCTCGCTACCTTCTAATCGACGATGACCTTTATCGTCACGGTGTAGATACTATCCTTCGCCGTTGCCTCACCCACGCTGAAGCCGAGCAAGTCCTAAATGCCTGTCATAGTGGCGCTTGTGGTGGCCACCTCTCCAGCCTCGCCACCGCCCAAAAAATCATGCGTGCTGGGCCCTCTCTCTTCAGTGATTGCATTGAAGCAGTCAAACACTGTTCCAATTGCCAACATTTCACCCCCAAGGTGTGAGCTCCTCCTTCTCCTCTCCATCCTGTCGTCACAGCTGGTCCTTTTTGTAAATGGGCCATCGAATTTATGGAATGTCGACCTCCATCTACTGGTAACCACAAATATATCATCGTGGCAGTGGACTACTTCACTAAATGGGCCGAAGCTATGCCTACGTTCAACAATACGACAGCCATCGTAGCCCTCTTTTTCTTTAACCATGTCATTGCTCAATTCGGAGTTCCAAAACAGTTAGTCTCGGACCATGGCCGAAATTTTCAAGATCAGATTTGGCATGATCTCTCCTCCTTATTGGGTTTTGAACACCAATATTCATCTTCCTATTACCCCCAAGGTAATGGCCAAGTTGAAGCGGTCAACAAAATTCTTAAAACCATGCTTCAACGAACGGTGAATAAACACAAAACCAATTGGCATCTCATGCTCTTCCCTGCTTTGTGGGCTTATCGTACTTCTGTTAAAACCGCCATCGGTTTCACTCCTTTCCACCTTGTCTTTGGCGAGGAGGCAGTCTTACCAATCGAATGTGAAATCCCTTCCCTTCATTTGGCCGTTGAACTTCTCCCTGATACCTAACCTCTAGAACAACGACTTATCATGCTTGAGCACACTTCTGAAGATCGTCGTGTTGCGTTACAAACTCTTGAAGCGGCCAAAAAGCGCACCAAAGCTCAGTATGACTGAAAAGTGCATCCTCGCACCTTTCATGAAGGTGACCTTGTTCTAGTATATGACCAGGCCCATGATACCCTCGATCATGGGAAGTTCGACTCATTATGGCTAGGTCCTTACATCATCAGTAAAGATCTTGGGAAGGGGGCATCTATTTTAGAGGACTTTGAAGGCGACCCCCTTCCTAATCCTCGCAATGCACTCTATCTCAAGAGGTATTACCCTTAGCATTTCCCGCTCAAAATGCATGTTTTACTTTCTTGTAGATAGCCAATATATGTTTGTTTTCATCATTCACTACTTCAGCAGGACACATGTTGTCCACGAAGTCTTCCTTTCCTCCTTTTTCAAATCGGATTTCCTCACTTACAACATTTTTCCTTGGGGCACCACTTAGCCTCCATCTTTATTCTTGTCTGTGTCGATTTCCGTCATGAGATACCATTTCATACTCATGTTTTTTGGGTCCGCTTTGGCCCTTTCATCATTTCAACATCATCATTAGTCTTCGTCTGTGTACCTTGGATCCAGCCCCTTTTCCGTATGTTCGCGATACGTATACTCGATGGTCTAGTAATGTCACAGCAGTTATTGGTGATTCCCAGGCATGTGTGAGATGTCTCAACCTTCATGAGGGGGTGGCCCTGCAGGTAGCCCCCCACATGCCCGGATGACTTCATTCCCACCCTTGATGCAACTCCTCCCATTAGATGATATCAGCCTCAACCGCTTGCAGCGCCATTTTCGATTCACATGTCTCTGTCAGATTTTGAGAGCCCTTCCCCATGTGTAGGGGGCATTTTGGTATATTTGTATCTCATGTACTACCATATTACTGTATAAGTCCTGAAGATTCTTCCAGGCATCACATGTATGTGGGATTCATCCTATGATTTATCTGGCTCATGTTTTGGCTAGCACATGCTTCATCATTGCGTTCCGTGGTTTTTCGGGTGCCTTAATCTTTGTACTTATTGCGTCCGTGGTGTTTCGGACGCCTTATTCTTTGTACTTTGTCTCAGCGGGCATAGGTATGCCTCCCCGCCGCCTTTAGCACAGGTACCACTTCATCAAGTAGAGACTTGTTGCACCTGTAAGTCTCATCTCCTCAGGGTCTAGTCCTTTAGCACATCAGCCAACCTTACATTTCTCTCTCTCACTTCCCTCTCGATATCTAGTGATTGAGTTCTTACAACGTACTTCGGTCATACGATTTTTCTCCTAACACTCATACGTTGGGGGGAAATTTGTTACACCATTTTTTGGTCATCTAACCTATTATTATTAGATGAACCCAAGTACACCATGTAAGACCAATTTAACCCTAAGTAAAATTGCTTTCACCATATAAAATAACTCATTTGTTTATATTTCCTGGTCATATTTAACCCAAAATAAGGAACTTAATTAAATAAATCCTTATTTATTTAATTATTCCCTAAGAATAAGTTATTTAAATAATATTCTTAGTTAAATTTGACTAAATCATCCATAAATAAATAAATAAACCATTATTTATTTAATTATATTCCCATCACTTCCCTAAAAAGATAAATAAACCATTTATTTATTTATTATTTATAAATAAAGGAATTGACCCAAGTCAAGAACCCTTTTCCCTCCAACAAATATAATAAAATATTCCTAAAGGGTGCTTCTAGAATTTGATTAATAATATTTTATTCATGCACCGAGTTCTAGACTGCCCCAATATTTTGTTATAAATAGGGGGGTTTTCCCCATTCATTGGTCACCTTCATTGCATTAGATCACTCTGGATCTACTCTTGGTCACCATTTTCCATTTTGTTTTGTGAACTCCCATTGAGTTCCATGTTTTCTTTTCTACATCCATAAGAGAGAGAAATGTTAGATCTGAAACACTGAGGACTTCCAAGAACCCATCCCACTGAGGAGAACCGGAAAACACCTTTCTTGTTTTCCTCTCAGGTGCCCCATTCTTTAATATAATACAGAATATTCTTTTAAACACTTTTTTCTTGTCTTGTTCATTGGATGCATGGAGCCATGTTATATTTTATCTGCTTAATGTATTTTTGTGCTTAGATCTGAATTTGTGCAACAAACTTAAAGATATTTTGTAGCCATAATCGATGTTAGGGCTATTTTTTATGCATAGCTAAAGTGATATTTTACGACGAAAGAATCATACTAACACTTTCCACCATTCTATAGTGTTTTTCACCTGTTTTCACCGCTTCCACCATCTCCACCATCGCCTCCACAGGCCTCGACAACATTCCTCCACCACCTCCCCTAGATTTTTTATAATGAGTTTATTGCGTTGTGGAGGGTATACAGAGTGGTAAATTCACTCTGTTTTCCATAATCACAGCCACTATGATTTAGAACGTAGAGAGGCCATTACAGCAGCGGCCAGGTGAAACAATAGAGACAGATTTAAGGGATTTGGGCCTATTAATTGAATATTTAGCACCTAATCCTATGTTCAAAGGAAGAAGACGCAGTTTTAAGACTAAAAAGCACATGAAACAAGCCATATCTATGTTTCAGCATCAACAGTACATTTCGCAGAGAGTACACCTTCCTATAGAAGTCTCCATGCCTCCTCGAGCTCCGAAAAGCCATTTCACTGACAGAAGCTTCTTAAAGACTGTCAGGACCATAGTTGTGTAAGCATGGAAACCTAGAAAACCTTTAGTCACTTTACTTTCTTCAGAAGACAAAACATAGTGCCTTATAGTCAAAGAGGACTCCAAAGGAACATCTGAGGTCAATATCGATCTGACAAAGACTCCCAGACCATACTTCAAAGTACATGCAGCGACGCAAAGCAATTAAGAAGAGTGGGCTCTATCTTCGGCCTCCAATCTTTCTTAATGAGGAAATTTAATTCACATATACCCCTGCTATTATTCATTCTCCTATAAGAACCCCTGAAGAACATATTGTAAATGTTGTTGTTGTTGTTAGTGTAGGGACTCATTCGATTGTAGAACTGTTATTGGGGGAGAGTAGCTGAGCAATTTGTAATTTAGTAGGTTGGGAGGAAAAGTTTGGAATGTATTAGCCATTGAGCTCAGTGTATGTGACTGGTGTTGCACATCCATTAATCAAGAAAATTTCACAGAATCCTGCTCTATATTACGGGTGATGTTTCTATTGTTGCATTGTCTTATTTCGTTTTAATCATACTGTCCATTTATTCTCTGATAAGAATCAGTAAATCAGGCTTAGGATATACCCCTACATGGTACCTTAATGCCCACTGCTCTTCTTATCTTGATTTTTTCTGTTGATAGTGAATCTAAGAGCAAATTCATGCAATTTAACCAGTTAAAGACGTTGGTCCAATCCATTCTTGCTAATGTGTGAATTTGGAGTTTTTTGCTTAGATGTTTTGGTTGGGTTTAACCTAGAAGAATTGGGATACTAGGGATTTAGTGTAAGCCCTGTCCACTGGGGTCATTTTCCAACAGATTTTCCTTCCTAAGATCCCTTGAGCTGGTGTCAAAGCATTGAAGGTTAAAGGCCTTTCTCTGATCTTAGGCCTAGTTCCGTGTTAAATCTTATCTATGTTTTTCTCTTGGAATATGCTGAAGCAGGCCTGGAGTTAAATGACCTCTGACCTGATCTTAGGTTGCCCTTTGTATCTTCATTTAGAGTTTCCTTTTAGTATGTCAAAGCAGGCCTAGATTTAAATGATATATGACCTAATCTCCAGACTGAAATTGGGTTCTCTTTCCTTCCTTCACCTTCACTCCTTATTGTTCCATTCCACCATCTATCTGAAAGATCCTTTAGTATAGATGACTTTCCCTATGGAAATCCTTTCTTAGTTGTATGCAAGTATTCCCCTTTCATGACTCCCTAGCCCAATGGATGACACATTCCTAACCCATCATCTTTTGCCGAAACATCCTGCTGCTTTGCTTCTTTCATTCCATAACCTTCTTAGTTAATGATCTCAGACCAACCCAACAACCAAACAAATCATTTAAAACTCCCCTTGTGCTTCATACCTAGCCTAATATCTCATATTGAGCTTCCAAAGATATATCATTCTTTGATTTTATGGAGAGATCCCTCTTCGGGTCCAGGAGGGCTAGATCCTAGGGCCCCAAAGTGTTTATGATGTTGTCTAGTCTTTCGGTCCTGCCAATCTGGCCAAAACACTAGAACCCCAACAATACCTTCAGTCGTGGACCAAGCTTCAATAAGCACGTCATTTCATATGGATGTGATTCCTCCAGTAGTTTCACGCGGTAATAAAATGAAAGAAGGGAGCCAATAACAAAGTGGAAAATATGCTTTCTCACCCTCCAATTTCTGCATCTATAATTTTTCAAAATGCTTCTTTAACTTTTGAAAGTTATGTTGAACAATATGTTGATGATGATGATTTTAAGGAGATTTATGCAAAGTTGACTCATGGATCACAAGTGGAAAATTACCATTTGCAGGGGAAGTTGTTGTATTACCTTGGAAAACTTTCTATACCCACCAATGAACGAATACATGTAATTAGAGAGGAACATAACTCTCTTGTGTCAGGTAATTTTTGTGTAGGGAAAACTTTGTGTCATTTGAAAAAGTTGTGTTATTGGCCTCACATGAAAAATGTTGTGACTCGATATGTAAAGGGATGTGTGTTGTGTTCAGTTAGCAAGCCCACTAATAGAAAATTGGGGTTGTACACACTACTCCCTATTCTAAGTCATCCATGGGAAAGTGTGTCAATGGATTTTCTAGACGGTTTGGCTTTGTCCAAGTCTAGGTCATGACTATTTGTATGTTATTGTGGATTGATTTAGAAAAATGTGTGTATTAATGCCTTATAAAAGGCAATTCATTAGAGATCAGATTTCTTGTCTCTTCTTCCAATTTGTATGGTTCCACTTTGGGTTGCCCACATCCGTTGTGTTTGATCGAGACTCTCACTTTCTTGGGGAGTTTTGGACGAGTTTGTGGAGAATAATGGACACCAAGATGAAGAGGAGCACCACATTTCATCTACAAACCGATGGAAAAAAAAGGTTGTCAACCACACATTGATACACTTACTCCAAGGCTATTATGGAAAACATCCCAAGTTATGGGACGAGAAAATTCCTTATGTACATCATACATACAACCAGACAGTGCATTCAATAAATTAGAGCTCATTGCTCCATACATGCTTCGGCTATTTGTCGAAGGATCCCTTAGGCATGGTCTTTGGGAGAGATGAAGATTCCAGTGGGCAAGATGACAGAGACAAGGCACATAAGTTCATTCAGTGAATACAAATGATTCACCATGTAGTGCAGGACTAGTTGAGAGAAAATTCAATATCGATACGAAGCTCGACATGACAAGCACTGATTCGGTCACCAATTATAGGTTGGGGACAAAGTGTGGCTGCACATTAGCAAAGACAGAATGAAAGGGGAAGGAAAGAAGTTGAGACCAGTTTGATATGGCCCATTAACCATATTATATAATATTGGAGACATTGCTTTTCGTCTCGATTTTCCAACATACATGTAGATCTACTCAGTTTTGAATGTTGAAAATTTGAAGCTTTATGAGCCTCCTTTGATCATGGGCACCGAAGAGGTTGGACAAGTTCCTACAGTGGACATTTTTGCACCAAAATACTTGGACAAGATACTTGAGAACATCATTCTCAATAGGAAGACTAGGACTTCGAGACACGGAGATATGGAGTACCTTCATATTGGTTTCGAGGCAAAGCAACCGAGTAAGGCTTGATGGATGGAAAAGGAGAAAGTGAGGGATAAATTCCCTTACTTGCCATTGAATGATCAATATTTTGGCAATCCAAAAGCTCATTAGTAAGGAGGAATGATTCGAATGGATCTAGAAATAAAAGTGGCCTTGGAAATAGCTTTAAAATCAAATTCATCCGATGGAAATCAAACCAGGACCAGATCATAGTGCTTGTCACCTTGATTACAATGGTGTGAACGACACTCAAATCTGAGCTCGTATGCTCAAGTTATATATGGTCAAAGTTTTGGTCAAGCTTGGCCAAGTGGCAGTCGCTAACGAGATAAAAAATTGGTGAAGGGACGACGCATGAAAGGCGATGGTCAGAAAAGGAGAATTTGTCACCTCCTTAATTCATCTAGTAACCCTTATAAACTAGCGAGAAAAAATTAACCGTTGTATATCAAAAAAATCAAAAGAAATAATAAAATTTCGGTGCCAAAAAATTTATATATAACTATATATATTAACATGTGGGCAGGCCGCCATAGGCGGATCTGCCATCCGTCAGGGACCACTTGTGATTACCACCAGAGTTGATGGGATTTGAACCCGCTCAACCAGCATGGTCGGCTTGCCTCTAGGGTGACCCCAACAAACATCTGCCATAAATATAACACGACATGCTAAAAAAAAATGTTCTGTGAGGTTTAACCCTGGAACCTCCACCAAACCAATGTTCCCAATTACTAACAACCCACATGGCCTACGTTGGTAACTTCGCCACCAATGTTACTTAAACCTCTAATTTTCCATTCAAACGGGAGATTGACAGAGGAGCGGATCAATGGAACCCTGAGTGGCCAGGAGGTTTGGAACCATGAGCAAGGGACCTGCCAAGATGCTGAAAATATTTCCTTAGAGGGCCAAAGGTGCCAACGTCATAATTTGACAAGTTTATATTTGATTTTTCACGTTTTTGCACTAGGAATCTAACCGTGCAGTGTTTTTCTCTAGCCGAGGTCTCCATTTTCAGTTCATCGTAAAAAAAATTGAGGTATAAGGGTCATTTTTATAAAGTTTCTTGTAATTGATTTCTTTGACGCCACTTAATGAAAAAGTTCCTCCCTACTTTGAGCATGGCCCGGAGATGTGACCCACATTAGGTGAACTCTGTAATCAAATCGTTTGTGTGCCTTTGATCT
This sequence comes from Pinus albicaulis, assembly GCA_034641835.2. NCBI lineage: Eukaryota > Viridiplantae > Streptophyta > Pinopsida > Pinales > Pinaceae > Pinus > Pinus albicaulis. The sequence goes on from JAXQQM020082088.1 coordinate 157,968, forward strand.
CATGGTTGCTTTATGATTTCCGCTTCTTTTTCATGTGTTAAGTTACTTGGTTAATATGTTCTTTTATATGCAATTTTGTATGCATCCTTGAAGTTAAAAGATCCGGATCACATATAGTATTTAAAAGAAGTATTAATAACAACATAATTTTATATCATCATTGAAAATAAAGATAAAGTAATTAACCTACATAGATAAAAGAAGCCTATATTATAACATCAATCAAAAATTTTAAGTTACTTTAGACACCACACCCACCCACACACACACACATAACTCTCAAACCCCAACATTTTAGTTGAAGGAATTTTTTGTTATGGGCTCAATTGTAAGTATGACATTTTTTTTTTTTTTTTTTTTTTTGCTCGGTTAGACTAATCCTACACCCACGGGTTTCGAACCGGTGACCTTGCAGAACGGAGTGCCTTAACAGTGCACCCCATCACCGACTGCTCTACGCCTCGTGGGCTGTAAGTTTGACATTAAACCTAGTTAATGTAAGATTTATTTTCAATCATGTTAATTTAGTCAATGGGTGTTTGTATTATGAAGAACAATGAAAATATTGGGTAAAATTAACATAATTGACACCATCAATTTTTAGCATCTAATTAGAGTTTGTATTATGAAATAGTCTCACTTTTACAGAAAATTAATGAAATATATATCCTTTAAAAAGTAACATATTTAAACTATGTTAATGAAGTTAGAAGAATGGTCAATCTAAAGCTAGATGAAAGTCTCACTCCACATTTATAAAACATATACTCTTCATAACCTTGCATCTAAGTTGAAGAAATTAAGTATTATGAAGTTGAGTATATCTCCTAATAAATTTGATAGTAAAATATGAAACCTAGCATCTAAAACTTGAAGTTGTTAGGTCAACTCCTTAAGGCAACCAATATTTACAAGTCTATAGAACCATAAATAAATAAGCAGGGGAAGTATATGCCCACAGTAGAATTAAAGCAAATACATTATCTTGTAGTGGGCATATAGTAATGGCTCTATAAACTGGTAGATATGCCTTCTCAAATCTTCAATGAGATAGAAAAATAAATCTCCCAAAAAATATGAGAACTAAATACATAAGGTCAAATGCAATTTCGATAATAAAATTAAGTATAAGTCTTTAATTAATTTACTAAAATACATAACTTTCAAAATTTAACATTTATTTTTAATATATATATATCCATATTACAAAAACTAAATATAAATTTAAAAAAAATTACTAAAACAATTACCTCCCTTGTAGTCTTATGTACAAATTTAGATTTCTACTATAAAACTACGTGAATTTTAGATAATAGATGCTCCTTCAAACCTTATCATATCTATATCATAAAGTAGGTTGATGATTCAATGAATTTGGTGGAATATATACCCTCCAAAGTTGAACATCCAAAAAGCAAATTTGTACTGTAACGTTGAACCCAAATCCGATGTGATTTCACTCGGTCCCAGGTGGTATAAGTACCCTGCATAACCTCGCTCTTTGGCCCAGAGATACCGATATCAAACCCATTTAAAACCATCAAAAGTTCACGATTTTTGGCCCAAAGAGACTGATATATAACCATTTAAAACCATGAAAACTTCATTTTAGAAATAGGTTCGAATCGGTATGGAATTTCGCGGGGTATTTGCCTATCAATTATAGTTAAAATTTTATGGAAGAAAGCAGAGACAGGTAACAAAATTGTTTAACAGTTGCAAAGACGGATAACAAAATTGTTAGATAACGAAGGTACAAAAGCCGTTGAATTTGATTGTCTCTCTGTTTTGAAATTCCATCTTTACTGCTGTAGTAACGAATAAATACGGTAAAAATAGAAAACAAAACCATCGGTTTACTTTGATGCACACTAACCAAAGTGTAATATAACAAAAAAAACAAAACAAAAAAATCCAGAGATTTTATATTAACAGGAAATGCCCAGAACATAAATACAAAAGGGTCTCATACACCCAAAATGGGGAGAACTGAGGCCATAATTGTCCATACTATAATATTCAACCAACACATTTACAGTTATTATGATATATATCTATGAAAGACCCAAAGAGTTAAGCATTAATAGACATAACATTAATCCAAACACATTATTTAAGGATCCCTCATTGAGCTAATGATATAATAATAATAGTAGGATGAGAGGATGGAACAATAGTAGATCATTCTAACAACACAACAAATGAACCAAACCATTTGCAATTGGCAACAACTTTTCATACAATCTCCAGGGTTCAGCATATTGATCCTAGGAATCTTAGGCCAACTCACCCTACTAAGTTGTGAGGCTTGAACATATTGATCCTAGGAATCTTAGGCCAGCTCACCCTACTAAGTTGTCCTCGTATATGTCGAGTCGTGAATGATTACTTGACCATATCATGTTGAATCGCTAATGTTTCCCATAACTAACCAACCTGCAAAACTATCAATAGGGGAATATGTACAATATGTACCATCCTCTCTGAACATGTTGTGAACAATATGTACCATCCTCTCTGAACATGTTGTGAACAATATGTACCATCCTCTCTGAAATTTATCCATACTCGGGATCAAATTCAATTTTTTTCTCCTTTCCCTCCTTGGCCCCAATAGGCCCCAACACTATTCATGGTTTACCCCTGAGCCACTATGACCTCATTGTTTTCCAAAGGAAAGACCTCTATAGTTTTTTTCCAAAAAATATTCAACATTTGTTTGGTTGTATGCACGGTTTCATTTGTTGTCTTTGCTGATTTGATAATAGTTGTTGCAATATTGACAAGCATAGGAAAAGTTTAGAATAAGAATTCGTTATCAACAATAACTTGGTGCGTTGTGGCTTGTGTTGCGATAAGGTCATCTATAAGTTGCATAGCTTTGTATTGTAGCTGAACCACCTTCTGAGGAAGTTATCGCTACTCATTTCTCTATTGGTTTATTTTTCTTCCCAACACCACACTTTCTACCATTGCATTTTTGTGTTCTAACATTGGCAGAGATATTTGGGTCTAGTTCTATCATATGTTTTTCCTTCTTCTTTTTTATGCCCCTTTTCTAACCTTGAAATGGTCTCTTCTCGCCTCCTAGCATAGTTTCCCCTTCTTCGAGGTCCCTTTATGGTCTACTAGGATGTTCTTCATTAGGCTCTAATGGGGTGCTTTCTTGTTATTCCTCTTGTTGTGGGGTAGTCTACCCTTCTTATTGGGAATCTTGGCATTTTTCCTCTGAATCACTGTCAATTGTTTGTTCCTTTGGTTTCTTTTCAGTGGATGGCATGTTCCATTTTGTTGGCCAATCATTTACCATCTACAATATCATCATCTCATCGAGCTTGTACTGACATTGCAACCACTAGTTTTCAAGGTTGGCATGAGCCTAAATATACATAAAATGGAGTGTGTCATGGAAGCGTTCCACAACTTTATAAGCCTCAAAAATCCAGGGAGGGATATGGGGTAGCTATTTGATTACATGGCTAATGTCCTCCTTCCAAATGTAGAATATGACATTTTTTCATGTTGCTAGTTGTTGTACACAATGTAGTAGAGAGGTCCAAATCTTGGTGTGGTGAACTTGGGCTTTTCTAGCTGTGGAAACTGAGTATCCTTAGGAATATGCCAAGCCATGAGGGCTATCCATGTTTGGATCCATGAATAATGAAATTTGATGTTCTTGTCTTGGGCCTCAAGACAGTCTTGCACAAATTGATTTAGCTAGAAAGTGGCCCACTTCATCTCCACACCTTTGACACACTTCACAATTGCCCCAATTGCACTTGTAGGGAATTAATCCTTCCTAAATTTCCTTATAAATTTACATGCCATGGGTTGCATGGAAAGCCTCACATGTCCTCATATATGGTGGAAGTGACCACTCCATACTGTCTGCGATTGGTTAATAATTTTTATGTGACTTCTCTTGTTACTTCCTTATCGTTTTTTTTGTCGAACAAGGGTTGTAGATCCTCGCCATAAATGGGGAGCTCTATAATTCAAGCAATGATATGGGTGTCAAATTCAATTGGCTCATCCAGCCACAAGAAACTTCCATGCACACACTTTGATAGTAGTTTTATGTAAATGTTGACCTTTGAACACCTCCCAAAGTGTGGGATATTTTGGACATTCAATATGCCAAACTACCATTATTGAACCACAACAACCACTAGTTGGTTTGGTTGCTCCATCATCCCAATGTATATACCTTCGGCAAAATTAGGGAATTTCTTTGGATCCTATATATCATGGTTATTGTACTTAAATTTTTTGACCATCCCTAACATATCTCTTTTGTGTATAACCCCCTTTGGAATTAGTGTTGTTATGAGCCTATACTTTGGTTCTTTAGGCGATTGAGCCTTAAGATTTGCATACACCTATCGAGGTGGTGCATGTGGTTCAGCATCAGTGTCCTTAGTCCTCACCTTCTTGGATACTAATGATGAATCCATAGGATGGATACCTGGTAGCTAGAATTCTCTCTGCAACATTTACTACACTTTAGTCTATGGACTAGGTACTCTCTTTGGTTTGCGCTCATACTTTGGCTCTACACTTGAAAATAAAAAATAATGAAAATTGAGCTAGATGAAATAAGAGCTACTTTATAGCTCTGCACTGTAGCAATTGTATGAATTGAAGCAACACTAGTTTTCATTGAATTTTGGAATCTAAATCTGGGTGGTATTGATCGAATTCTATATACAAATAGTGCATAGGTTTTTTATTGTTGTAACTATGTTGATATATTAACTTGTGCTATTCTTTATTATATATCAAATAGATTTGATGCATGGTCTTTGAAATTGAATTGTAAGTTCCAAGTTGTAATACTCCATTTTCTTGATATGGTAAAAATGTATGGAATCTTCCCATGGTATTTACCATTGTATTTTCCCATGGGATTTTCCCATGGTATATTCCCATGGTATTTTCCTTCAGTTTTTCAAGTAAAATAATAAAATAAGGTTTCTAGAGAGTCAATCAAGCTTATAAAAGGGCATAGGAGCTAGGAATTTGAATTATCTGAAGTTTTTCATCTTATTGTGTTTGTCGAGAACTTATTGAGACGAGTTCTAATTTTTTTATCCCCGTGACGAAAACAGTACGTGTGAATTTTTTGGTGCATCCATCCAGGGTTCACAATTGTGATTCAGTGTGTTTTATTTCTTGTGCATTTAGAATCTGTATATTTTGAGTAGGGGCTCCATTACTTTTATTGTATTCGAGTATGGCTCGTTTCTAAGTATTAATTGAAATAAGGGTTGAATTTTTTTCTATATCCCTTTTTATGTTCATCATTTGTTGAAAGTACTGTTATTAGAACACATAAATGTGTCAGGTCTGTTGATTATTTTTTTTTCCCCGATATTACAGTGGTGTGATAGTTGTGGATCCTACCAGCCTAAGGGTTTTATGCAGGGAACTTTTGTGGGATTTATTCTCACCCTAGCCGACATTTCCATCTTCAATGGTATTTAATATCACACTAGTTTATTTATTTTAGAAAATTTCTTTTTTCTAGTTTGAGGAATGCTTCTAGATCTATATTGGGGTGTAGTGTTTCTAAAAAATAAAAAATAAAATAAAATTATGGGATTTTCACATTTATCGTTTTTGGGATATCAAGGGTTTCAGTTATCTTTTTTATTTGTAGGTTATTAAAGGGGAGTTTGATCTAGTTGTAACAGGCCAAATACGTCGATTGTGTCTAAGGAAGGAATAACCATTGCATCCAAAATATCGCAGAGGAAGAAATTGTAGACCAGACTATCTTTGACCACTAGCGGACAAAGTTATCATTGTTCAAACTTGGGATTGAGTTGCAGTAATTTGGTAAGTGCTCTTGCTGGATAGTAAGCCCCACAAATCATAGATCCATACCTATCCACATGCCAGTAATGAGGGTCTAATGGCCATATTATGGTGCAGTTATATATAGCGATCAAATATGGTTATAAAGGAGCAGGGAGGAAGAGTATAGAGTCACTAATTTCATCAACCCTGGACTTATGGGGAAATGTATATATTATAATCCCGGCATCTAGCGTGGGTCCTGACAAAAAGGGAAGCAGCAACAAGAAAGAACGAACTGCTCGTGAGCACACGCTGTGATTATTTTATTATGAGAAATTTGTATATACATGCATATGGGCAGTTACATAGAAATAGTTAAACCAACTAAAACTAATTCTAAACTAATAGTTAACTGAATGATTAAATCTTTTAACACTCCCCCTTAATCTTGATGGTTACATTGTTTTATGCCTAACTTTTGACATTGAAATTCAAAATTAACTTTTCCTAGCGGTTTGGTGAAGATATCCGCTAATTGATCCTTGGAATTACAAAAATTGAGAAAAATATCACCAATTTTTACGAGTTCATGAAGGAAGTGAAAATGAGTGTCGATATGTTTTCTTTTTCAATGAAATACATTATTATTTGACAAGGAAATAGTGTATGTGTTGTCGCAAAAGATTGAAATAGGTTCATTTTCTGTATAACCGAAGTCGGAGAGAAGTGTCTTCAACCATACTGCTTGACATGATGTTGAATTCGCTGCAACATACTTGGCCTCTGTTGAAGATAATACAAGTATGTGATGCTTTTTGGATGACCACGAGATCAATTTTCTGCCAAATAGAAAATCATAGCCAGAAGTGCTTTTTTGATCGTCAATACAACTTGCATAATCACTGTTTGTATAACCAACAAGCTTAATTTCCGTAGAGGTTGCATGCGATAAACCATAAGTAGATGTACCTGCAATGTATCTTAACACCCTTTTTCCAGCTTTCCAATGAGAGTCTTTAGGAGATTCCATAAATCTGGAAATACAACTAGTTGCAAATGTTATATCAGGTCTAGCAGCAGTAAGATACATAATAATACAAAAGAGTTTCTTATACAAAGTCAAATTAAAAACAGTACCCACATAATCTTTTCTTAACTTTGTACGAACTTCAATAGGAGTATCCACTGGCTTACACCTGTCCATCTTAAACTTTTTCAAAATTTCAGTAGCATACTTCTATTGAATCATAAACATTCCATCGTGTGTTTGTTTCACTTCGATACCTAAGAAGTATCTCATTAATCCAAGATCTGTCATTTCAAATTAAGTTTTCATTGCAGCTTTAAATTTATCTAACTGCATTTTACCTGTATAAATTATGTCATCAACATAAAGAAACAATATCAAAATATTACCTTGATGATCATTCTTGTGTACAAAGTGGGCTCATGGTCGCTCCTTTTGAAACCATTATTTAGCAAGTAATAGTCTATTTAGTTGTACCAAGCTCTTGGAGCTTGCTTCAAGCCATACATTGCTTTCTTCAACATGTACACCTTATATTCTTGATTTGTGATTTAGAAACCATGTGGTTGATCAACATACACTTCTTCATTCAAAACACCATTCAAAAAATAAAACTTTACATCCATTTGGTAAATAGGCCACCTGTTTTTTGTTGCAATAGCTAATACAAATAGAACAATATCAATTCTTGCTACAGGTGCAAAGGCTTCACCATAATCTATGCCAGGTTGCTGTGAAAAAACATTGGCAACTAATCTTTCTTTGTATTAATCAACTTCACCTCTCTCATTTAACTTTGTTTTAAAAACCCATTTGACACCTATAGAATTTTTATCATCAGGTAGATTAACCAAATCCCAAGTTTTATTTCTTTCAATAGCATCGATTTCATTATTCATTGCATCTACCCATTCTTTGTCCTTTATAGCCTCTTCAAAAAAAGTAGGTTGAAATGAAAGAAATGCAAAATTTACAATATCAGCAACATTGCCTTGTGCATAAATATCACTTAAGTTTCTCGCTTTAGCATTATCAGAATTAGACTCAAAAGATGATGAAATGCTACTGCTTGATGAACTACTACTAGTTTTTTCTTCAACTTGTAATCTTGGAGTGCTTGTTGTAGGTGCTTGATGTTCATCTAACAGAATAAAAGGATTAGGACAAGTATTGTTCTCCATTTCATTCCAAGCCTTGCTTCCAGAAACTTCACATCTCGACTTACGAGAAACTTCTTAGTTATAGGATTAAACACTCTGTATGTCATAGATTGATCACTATATCCTATAAAGATATACTTTTCATTCCTATCATCAAGTTTTTTACTCAATTTTTCGGAAACATGAGCAAAAGCAATACAACCAAATACGTGAAAGTGTGAAATAGTTACCTTTTCTCCACTCCATGCTTTTTCAGGTACAAAAATTTTAACACTGGAAGTTGGCGATCTATTCAAAATATATACCGAACATGCAACTACTTCAGCCCATAAATCTTTAGACAAATTTCGTGATTTGAGCAAACTTCAAGCCATATTCATAATTGTCTGATTCTTTCTTTCCGCAACTCCATTCCATTGCAGAGTATCACTGGTTGTCGTTTGTATTTTAATACCATCTTGTTTGAAAAAATCAATTAATTCGTTAGATTCATACTCACCTCCTTTATCAAACCTCAGAACTTTAATAAACTTGCCACTCTATTTTTCAGCCTCGGCTTTGAACTCCTTAAACTTGGAAAATGTTTCAGATTTGTATTTGATGAAATACACCCAAATTTTCCTGCTAAAATCATCAATACAAGTAAGAAAATAGAGACTGCTAGCAACTAATTTTTCTTTCATTGGACCGCACAAATCTGTATGCACTAACTCTAGTTGTTCTTTTTCTCTATTAGAGGCTGAAGAAAAACTATCTCACTTATGTTTACCCATTATACAACTTGTACAGGAACATATATGATCACACAAAGCAGGAAAACCTTTCATCATAGACTTTCTTTGCAACAAACTCATACTTTTGATAAGTAAATGACCATATCGTAAATGCCACAGGTCAAATTCAACTGGCGTTGAAACATTATGTGCATACAACTTCTCACTTTTCAATTGTAATTGATACAACCTGTTATTTTCCATAGGAATCTTTGCAACAAGAGACTTATTTACCAGAATTCATGCAAGTAGTGTTATGAATGCTAACATCATAACCATGTGCATCTAACTGACCAACACTCAACAAATTATGCTTGAAATTGGGTACATAATAAACATCATAGATATTCTTCACAACATTTTGTTTGTTTAAGACAGGTACAACACCCTTTCCTGAATATTTAACAGGTAGCGATCATCACCCAAAACAATAGAGGAACTGAAAGATGTATCAAGATGAGAAAAAAAAACACTATGACCAGTCATATGATTACTACATCTGCTATCTACCAACCAAAAATATTTATTAGGTACTTTCACAGTCACTTGGCATGCCAAAAATAAAGCATATGATGTTTCACATTCAGTGTTTGTGACATTGACTTTGTTTTTACTTAAAACATACTGTAATTTTCGACATTAAAACTTATAATGGCCATATTGTTTGTGGTAGTGACATTGAATTTTTGATTTATGTATCCACCTACGACCATGATCAGTTTGAGACTTCTCTGAATGTGTTTGAGTTACATGTGATCTATCATCAGACTGAGACTGTCCTCAACCTTTTCCTCTCCTGCCACGAAAACCTCTACCTCTACCTCTATCCATAGAATCTTTAGATTTGAAAGCATGCTCTAAAGTACTGACATCTAAATTAATTATTTCTTCATGAGCCAACAAAGAAACAGTTAATTCTTCCACATACAATTTTATTAGTTCTCTCGACTCAAAAACAATAAATATCATGTCAAATTTTTTAGGCAAACATCTAGGAACTTTTTCAATGATTCTTTGGTCTTCAAGTACTTCACCATTCACCCAAAACTGATTAAAAATACCCATAACTTTAGTCATAAACTAATCAACGTTTTCTGATTCAGTTATTTTAAATGTTTCAAATTGGGTTATGAGAGTATGTAATTTTACCATTTTTACTTTATCATTTCCTTGATAAGCAACCTTAAGTATATCCCATATTTATTTAACAGTCTTAGCAGAGGTGATTTTAGGAAAAATAGAGTCATATAAGGAATTTAAAATGCACGACTTTGCTCTACCTTCCTTCTGTTTAAGTTCATCAAATTGTTTTCTTTGAGCAGCACTCATTCCAACAATTATATTTGCGTCAAGTTTTGTGAACCCAAATTCTACTGATTCCCAACCACCTAAACCTTGTAAGCATGCTTGTATTTTAAGGCTCCAAAAATAATAATTTTTCCCACTAAAGAGAGGCATAGGAATGGAAAACTTACTCGTCGAAGCCATGTTTGGAGCAATGAGAAATTTATAGATTTAAAAAAAAAACACTTTTCAAAAACTTCAAATAATAAACAAAAATAGATAATAGGACACTCTCTTTCCCAATATAATTATAAAATGTAATTGGTGTGATTTTCCGAAGTCAGTAGTTAGATGACACTTTCTACCATGAATATTCATGCAAAATGTGCTATTCCTCTAATTCAGGACCAAACAAGAACAAAGGGAAACAGAAATGCTCCAGGGGGCCTCAGACAAGTAGCGGTAGAACCTTTGGTGGAAATAGGACTTTGGAAGGAACTAGAAGCAGAGCTAACGGAAATTCAATCGATAATGGTAAACCAGCAAACTTACGAGCTTCCGGCTGAGCGTACTTTCTGTCCGCTCAAAATTCTCATCTCCAGCAATGGGAAACAACTTCGAGGAGAGAGTACCAAACTCCTTCTGTCCACTCATAATTCTCATCTCAACGACGAACAACTCAAGGAGAGATCATTGACAGCAGCTTTCAGCAAAAAATACCAGACTCCTTCTATCCGCTCAGACTGGCTTCCTCCTCACACAAGCAGCGGAAGCTATCTCCAACGAGTGGCTCAATGGTTGAATGTAATCTCTATACTGCTACTCTTTCAACAACAAAAAATCACGATCTAATGCCTCCTCACTGGTTTCACAACAAACAATCAAGATCGACTCTTTGCTCTGATACCATGACAAAAAGAGAAGCAACAACAAGAAAGAACGAACTGCTGGAGAGCACACTCTGTGATTATTTTATTATGAGAAATTTATATATACATGCATATGGGAAGTTACATAGAAACAGTTAAACCAACTAAAACTAATTCTAAACTAATAGTTAACTGAATGATTAAATCTCTTAACGTGAATGAGACATAAAATAAGTCAATGTAAAAGTCGTTCAATATTCAGACAATCAACGTCAATAGGAGCCGTATTCCAATTGCAAGAGTAAGGTTTAATTAAATTTGTTAAGTTGGGATCATAAGAAAACAATTGAGTTCTTATTGTCGGACTAAGATAATTACAAGAAATAAGGGCGTGCATAGATTTTTTGTTGTTTGTTCCATTTCTACCTTAAAAAAATGGGTATGTAGTTGTTGGATGCTTAAATGGGTACAATCTAGTGCTCTTGTGTCTTTGGAAACACCAAGAACGTGAAGCTAAGTGAAATTATCAGGTGGGTGAGTCCTCCCTTCGAACTCACATCTAGATAGAGGGATTTTGTTGGAGCACCACCGTACCTCTGTTGAGCTCCAAAAATGTTCTTTCTTCCACCACATTCCACTTCATTTCTTTTATCCATTATTAATCCCAGGCTCAAATGATCAATGAAATTAGTTAAAATTGCTTTAAGAATGAATATCGTGGCTAACTTGCTATGTTTTTATGATTGTGTCATTGTAGTACTTTTTGAACTGAAACTAGCTACAGAATGCAAACATTCTATAGCTAGTTGCCAATTCTGCAGCCATCTTCATGTTTAAGCAGGTTCCAGATGTCCTCTCAGGGAAAGCCACACATGGTCGTATTCCACGTCATGCCCTCAACATTTGTTGCTCTCCATGAAGATCGAACGGAATTCTGTACGTGGTTATGCACGTGAGAACTCAAGCTAGGAGATAGACTCCTAATAGGACAAGGACAGTCCAGATGTCCTTTGTCATATTACGATGCCACCTTTAGAGTTCTAGTTCGATTTTAATATGGAAAGACAGTAATCCCTGTATTATCTCAAGTTCTGTTATGTACATTTTCTATAAATATGCTTGGGAAACCGAGAGACAAAGGTTAGATTTTGGTTAGATTTTATGGTTGACTGCTAGATCTTTGAAGTCCGAGAATGCTCTGTTTTGAGGTGATTCCTCTTTAATGAAAGAAGCAGTATTTCTTTGAATGCATTGAGTCGATTTTGAACTAGATTTCGTGCTACTCTGGTGGTAGAGGGTCCCTGCCTCCTGAGCGGCCTTGTTTATATAGTAGATAAGTATTTTAGTCTCGCTTTTATTTCTAGTTTAAATAGATTTCTGAAGCTTATGTTCATATTTGTTTATATTTACTATCACAGTCAAACTTACTCTAATCAACTCTTCCAAAATATCATTATGAAGAATAAGGCACAACTGTGATAGTGTAGGTTTTAGTTGCATTTACTTTCGTTAGTTATCACAGTTAAAACTTACTCTAATAAACTTTTCCAAAATATCATTATGATGAATAAGGCATAACTGTGGTATTGTCGGTTTTAGTTGCTAGTTTACACCAAGTGGCATAGCCAATCTTACTCTTACAAAGCTCTTCCAAAATATCATAACAATGAGTAAGAAGTAGCTGTGGTGTCTTGGATTTTAGTTGTATTTGCTTTCAGTCTTGTGTTTATGTTCAATTTCTTTGAATGACACAGCCATACTTGTTCTCACAAACTCTTCCAAAACATCATTCATACTGAACGGGATGGACTGTAGAATTCCTTAGGTTAGTTGCATGTTAACTTAGTTATAGCACTCCGGAGGTAGAATGCATGTGATTCAGCTCTGTCATTTCATTTTCTGTTTGATAATGGCTTTTCAGTCTAACATTGTTCACTGTACTTCAAATAGACTAGTGGCACTCTAGTTTAGTTTTAGCTCACTGTATTAGCACTTATTTGTCATCCATTGCATTTTTAAATTATATTAGTTGTTAAATTCAAATACCACGGTCTTCATTATTTACAAAACTTCTTTTGTTCCAACCTTATATTAATATACAATCATTTGGACAGGAGTTAGTATCAGTCTAAGACCTAGAGTATTTTGCAACCTTTTACCATTTCACAAACAAGCCTTTTCTCAAAAGACCATTCTAAAAAGGAAATCTATAACTTCTGAGTGAGGCCTAGTGGTGTTAAATTGAGTTGCAGAACAGAATTAGAAGCTAGTTTAGAATAGAAATCTTATGATGCTACAAATGTTCTTTTCCAAATATATTCCAATAGACCTTTAATCATGGATGAGATGTTGTAACATTGTAAGTTGATTGTTTGATTGTTTAGTTAGGAGAACTTCATTTACACTTAACTGCCCATTTCTCAAGCTCTTCCAAAACATCTTTAATGAATGAATTGGACAAGTTAAGTTCATGTTGTGATTTATTTCCTTGAAGTCATTATCAAGCTTTGTATTTTGCTAGCCATAGTTTAGGCTTTGTTTTGTTTCAGTATTTGCATTTGTCATTTGTCATCCATAATTTAGGCTTCACTCTATTTTTAACCAGTAGCTTCTTTCCACCAACATTTAGTTCTTTCCCTTGTGAACATAAAACCATAAAAAACCCAAAAACATCATAAAACACTAGACACAACATAGTGAGAAACAAATACCTAGGCACATATAGTGCACCACACTTCAGCAGTTTACCAACCCTGGTTGACAATTAATGAACTCAATTTAGAAGACTAGGTTGAGCACAAACACCTCTATGGAATCCATAATTCCCACCCTTGGGATCCTAGTTACCAGTTTGGAAATTTTACCAATACCTGCGGGTTTTCGTGTAATGACAAACCTATACATGGTATCATAGCCTGGACCCAGGTTCGATTCCCCTGAGCTGCATTTGAGGGGGGGTGTTTGAGTAATCACTGCACCTCTATGGAATCCATAATTCCCACCATGGGGGTACTAGTTACCATTTTGAAAATTTTACCAATACCTACAGGTTTCGGTGTAACTACAAATCTCTACAAGTTTGTGTTAATTTAGGTATGGATGCATGAATATCTACTCAGGGAGGAACAAAGGGTCTTGCAAGATGACCAGATCTACGTGAAATTAGTGGGAGAAAGATCTAAGATCCACATACAGTGTGAAAAAATAAAGGCCGCAGAACTAAGAAATATCACCAAGATCTACCACACAAAATTTGTGGAGGGGTCACCAGGGCCGAGTGGTTCATGATTGACATGGACGATTTTTTTTAAGGTAGTGGAAGGAGTCACCCCATTTGCATCAGAAATCAAGACCAAAAGTCCTCTTTAGATGACACATGGGTGAGCCGAATAATTCCTAGAACGTTGTCATTAGTTTATTATTGTAGGTGTGTTGGGCAAGAAAGCCATTTTTATTGCAAAATAACTAAACAAAAAATATGAATTTTATGGTCATATGCATGGCGGTAACACCTCCAATTCCAACCACAATATCCCGTGAACTAGGCTTCACAACTGCTTGAAAGTAAATGTTAGATAGGATAAAAAGTAGGTCGATTTTTTATGAGTGGAGGACACACTCTTGAATGGATATGAAGCCATTATATATCGTATAATTGGGGTATAACAACATAATAGCTCTATCTAAGGGAATTTCACCATTGTGGTGGGTCTATTGATTGGGAGGATTTGTTGTGTCCATCCAATCGACTAATAGGTGTTTGGTCAAATAGATAGCAATAAATTTTGAAATTCTGAGATGGTGATCACTACACACTTATTCACAATACGAGGGTGCTACATACAGAGGTCAAAAATATTGTTGGGGCTGAATCACATTCAACTATACTAAGTTTGATTTTACTCTTTTTGGGTTGCAACATTTGTAATTCAACTCAATTGTACGGAAAGGGATGTGAAAACCATCACTTGTGATGCCTTACCTTCGTCGAGCACAAAATTTTATGGTTGGTGGAATGAGTATGCAATAAACGGGTTTGCTGAATGTTGTAGATCTTGGCATATTACAAAACTTTATCATTGCAAGCCTTAGAAATATTAAGATATGATCTAGGTGGATATTGGTGGCCACCTGCATATTTCACCTAGACCACAAATCAATTTCATCAGTTTCCTTATTTATATCATCATTTACTATTTTTAGCAGTTTTTCAGGTCCTAAAATCTAGAGTAGTTTTGACCCCCTAAATGACATTTTTTTGGGGTCCACAACAATTCTCGTGTGAGCAGGAGATCCTTTCAAAATATTTCTCAAAGAATCCCTTGAGTGACAAAGTAACGCAATGATGGACAACTTCAGTTATATCCTTTGGTGGCTACCCATAGGTGACACATCTTCCTCCAACAGTCACTCTGGAGGTGCCACTCCCTTTAAGGTACAAGTTGACTTTGAAATCCCCATATTTGAAGGTCAAAGAGATCGAATGTTGTAGATAAATGGTTAAATATAGTAGAATAATGTTTCTCGGTTCATGAATTTTCCAATCGGGAAGATATTACTTTTGCACTCCTCAAAGTCGGCCCCCATGTCAAGGACTAGTGGGAAACCTATTGTGAGAGGTGGGACGAGAGTGAACTCTTACTCTTTTAAGCCGCGTGCACTTGGATATTTTTCTAAGATGTTATCAAGGAGAAATATTACTCTGTAACAAGCTATGAAGATAAATACATAAGGTGGACCATGCTATGATATGGAAGGGACCAAGATGTGCCAAAGTTCACAAATATTTTTCATACCCTTCATATGAAGTTGTGTATCAAGTATTCTGAGCAGCATTTTCTACTCAAGTTTCACGGAAGAGATGGAGTTCCTGGACATATACTCGCTCGACGCCACCTATCGATATTCTGTCAAGATTGAGAATAAATTTAAAAAAAATAAGTGATACTTTGGATATGGGAATTTGAAACAAGGGAAATGCACCCCCAAGCCAAAGAAAAAAGGACAAAGCAAAGGTTGGGAGGCCCAGGACAACTCCCCGAAGCTGGAAGCAAAGAACAACACCACAAAGAAAAGAAAGAAATGGTGAAATGGTGTGAGTTCCATAAAAGCCCACTCACAACACAAGTGAATGTCAGGCCAAGTAGTCACTAGTGGCTGAGATGAAGGCTTATGAATCAGATGCATGTTCCGACTCTGAGTCAAAACCAGAAAAGTGGAATTACAAAGAAAAGAATATTATTGACATGGAGCCTAGTTCCAATGTTGTCACCACCAAGATCCAAAATAATGATCCCAAAGATCTAGAGGAGGGGGGGCGCCTCTTCCACTCACAAATGTGGGTGAAGGATTCTCTGTAGCAGTTCATTGTCGATAACATGAGCCACAAGAGCGTCATTTTAGCAGAGGTCATGAAGCAACTAGGCCTACCGAACACAACACACCTGCATCCGTACACCATCGGGTGGCTTCACCATGGGCAAGATCTCTGCATCAGCCAACAAAATCACATTTCCTACAACATCCCTTCAAAGTTGTGGTACTATGTGATGTTTCTCCTCTTTAATTTTTTGATCTATTATTATGAGAACCATATTTGTGGAAGTGACATGTTGTATGTTGAAGCTTAGAATTGTCTATTTTTTACTATCCTTTTTCCATTCCAATTCACCTCTTTGTTACTATTTTACAAAAGAATCAACATATTAAGGTCAATATAAACTCCTATACGGTATTAATCATCCATATTTAAAATTATTTTTTTCTTAGTGAAAATATGACAAAGGTATTCCTCTTGCAATGACCAAATTTTGAACATGCCGCAACTGATATCTGTTTCTACAATGCAATCCATTGTTAGATAGGTTGCAGCACTCCAAGGAAAGAAATAAGACTATCAAAATATAACAACTAGCTCCAAGATTGATAACCACCTATTGAAATCCCTTGCCAAGCTACGCGAGATGGGAGATCTTGAAGTCAAAGCCAAATTCAAACTTGTAAACTGCGTGTTGCAATCATACACAGGAAATGGAGAATCAAGCGAGTGAGACTAAAGGATTGTATTAGTTGCCAAGATTATAAATCGACATAAAATATCCCATGACTTGCTTTTACAATAGCAAGTAATAAACATATTGGACTCTGAATGTTATCGGTCTCGTAGGTGTTGAAATTTCTTGCAGGATATCGACCTAAAACTATTTCAAGTCATTTTTACAAATGTTATAAATGTTGTAAGGGAGTCAAGTATTAGAGATATCATTATTACTAAGTTATAAATCTTTTGGGAATATTGTTACTCTGTTTTCGTAATACAAACCATTGTTAAGTTTAAAATTATTCCGTGAAGAATATTTGATTAGTTATCAGCCCTACACTTCAGGAGCACCCCCTGCAATATGTGACATCTTGTTTTAGATTTATGTTGTTTTTAGCATTAACATTATTCTTGTAATTTACTTCCATTACAATTATATTTCTAATTTCTCTTATTTTGTTCCATAGTACTCATAAACTGAAAACACCAAAAAGAGTTTACTTATGCTATGCATTTTGTTATTATTACTTAGTCGTTTTGCCATTTGATTTCAATTTCTATTAGTTGTTTAATCATTCAAATTCAATTTCTGATATGCTAAAAAGAACACACTTTAGAGGTTAATTACACACATTACTAACCATTCTTGAGTTAATATTTACCTTTTATACATTAAATTTCATTTTCATTCTCTTTCAAAGAAATTTTATCTTTTTGCAATGTAGATTTCGTTATCATTTTCTTTCAAAGCATTCAAAATAGGATTTTCTTATTTGTAAATTAGCTTCAATATTTATTTTCAACAACTAGTGTAGAATGATTTCAATTCCACAATAGTGCAATTAAATTGTTTTCTTTCATGTTCGGTTTTCAAGCATTTCCTTTTGACAGTTAGAACTAAGTGTGTATTTCAACAATATAGATAAGATATTTTAATTTGAAATCTTAGCTTAGTTAGTTAGCACTTTCGATTGAAATAACATGTGCATCATTATTCTCCAAATTGCATGAAGAAAATTCATTCATTTTTGCAATTAGTTTCATTTTTACAGATCACTTAATTTACAGAAGAAATCCTAGCATACATGGTGCACATACATTTCACAAGTACATGAATCCTGGTTGAAAAGTAATGAAGTAAATTAAAGACAATTAATTTGCCAAACATTGTGTATGAGTCTAGGGCTCACACTTTTATTATTACTTTGGGAAATAAGTTGTATATGATACCAGAGGTAGAACCACCTACCACCATCTCTTTGATCCATACGAAGCAATGCAACAAGATCCTTTCTGAGATCGATAAATTGTTTTACTTATGATTTTCCCTCAGGGAAAGAAGACGATTGTGGCCACGGACTCTGAAAAGGGGTCCTCCACACGACAACAATAGTTGAACAAGGTAGTGGAATAGTATAGGGACATCCTCACCTCACCCACGAGGGTACCTCTACATTTTCAGGTCAAGCAATCCATTGATGTTACCCGAGGTGTGTCGCTGCCCAATGGAATGATCTATCAATGCTATGTTCTAGAGAACGATGAAATAAAGAAGCAAATTTAGGATTTATTGTAGAAATGGAATATCAAGCTAATTTCATCACCCTGTAGGAGCTTGATCATTTTGGTACATAAGAAGGAAGGGACCTGGACACTCTATATTGAATATCGGGTGCTAAAACATATCACTGTATGAAATAGGTATCCAATCCCACAGATTGAAGACATTTCGGCCCAACTCAAAGGGTCCAAATATTTCAGCAAGATTGACTTGAAGCCTGGGTACCACCAAGTACCAATCAAACCCTTTGATGTGTGGAAGAATGCGTTAAGATCCAAGGATGGCCCTTTTGAATGGTTGGTCATTCCTTTTGGGTTGACGAATGCCCCTGCAACCTTCACGAGGTTGATGGACGACATCTTGTGACCCTTCACCGACAAATTCATGTGGGTGTATTTGGGGGACATCTTGATCTTAAACTAGAGTTTGTAAGAGCACCTCCACCACATTCAACAGATCCCTGAAACCATGAGACAACACAAGTTATGTGCCAGTTTGGAGAAATGCACTTTTTGTATGAACCAGGTTCAATATCTAGTGAGAGGGGTGTGAATGTGGACCCAACCATGATATAAGTTATTTGGGATTGGCTAGCCCTAACGACTCTAATAGAGCTCCACAACTTTCTAGGTCTTTCCAATTTCTACTGCAGGTTCGTGTTGGGGTTTTCTCATATCACTTGGCCTTTTAGTCAAGTCACCAAGGGAAGAGAAAAATAAATATTATTTTGGTCAAAATCCCAATAGAAGACGTTTTTTGAGTTGAAGCATCACCTCTGATATGCACCAGTTCTCACAGTACTAGTCCTGCAACAACCATTTGAGATTGACACAAATGCCTCTGACTATATTATTGATTTAGTTCTTACTCAAGAGTGGCATATCACAATGAGACACTTTCAGACAAAGTCTAAAGGTATCCCACTAATGACAAAGAGATGTATTCTATTATGTAGGACTACCGATACTCGAAGAATTAAATTCTGGGGAAGGAAACGGTCATCCATACAGACCACCGACCCCTACATTTCTTACAACACAAGGGAATTTGCAGAATGATTGCCATAAAAAATAGTCCACATACGTGCCATAGTTATATTTGAACATTAAGTACAACAAGGTCAACATAAATAATGTTGCAGATTGCCTCAGCTGACCGTTGCTCATGGCACTGACCATTGTGCTCGAATCTTATGGGTACAAGACTTTGAGATGGCTACATTTGTATAAGAGCAATCCAAAATTTAGGAACGCATATCAGACGCTCCTGGAAGGAAAGAAAGTTCCAAATTCTCACCTCCAGGATACACTGTTATGTCACTTAGGACACCTTTGTGTTCCTTTAAGCGAGCGTGCCAAGATGATTTGGGAGGCGCATTACAGTCGGGCCATTGGACACTTCAAAGTAGAGAAAATAGTGGAAATACTACATAAGTATTTTTATTGGCCAAACCTTTGACAGTATGTTGGGAAGTACATCAGATTTGCACTTCCTGCAACATTTCCAAAGTGACCATTAAGAAGCAATGCTTATATACTACTCTACCTACTCCTAGTCAACCTTGGGAATTCATCTCTATGGATTACATGTCGGCCCCCCCTTCTACTAAGCATGGAAACAACTGTGTTTGTGTGGTCATCGAAAGATTCACTAATATGGCCATTCCGACAGCCTGCAAGAAGAGAATCATAGTAGAATCCACTGCTAAGCTCTTCATTGAATGAGTGTGGGTACACTTTTAGATCCCATAGTCCATTATCTCAGATCATGATAGAATAATCCTAAGTACATTTTGGTCAAGTCTCTGGTCGATGCTGGATACCAAACTCACTAAGTCCACGACATTACACCCCCAAACTTATGGCCAAATAGAGATCGCCAATAGTATGATCGCACACATTCTGCACATGTACAACTCGAATTATCAATGCAAATGGGATGAAAGCCTCCCCTATGTCCATCACAGCTACAACGGAGCTCCCCATAGCTCAACTAGCCAAATCTCCTTTCAGGTGGGGTTGGGATTCCAACCATTATGTCTCATTGATGTGGCCATACTATTTGTAACTACTCCTGCACATTCGACCCATGTCTATTCTAAAGTTGACAAGGCTAACAACTTCATTGAATGCATCGAACACATCTTCGAGCAAGTCCATGACATATTGGGAAAATCCAATGCTAAGTGCAAGATGTAGAAATTTATCAATACTAATAAGTATTACCGGACTTTCCTGATCTAAAATATTAATCTTATGTTAAATACAAAATCCTTCCACTATAATTCTTTGCAGAAATTAAATCGCCAATTACAAACACATGAAGAAAAATCAATCGCACATAACAAGATGTTTTACTGGGAAAGATTAAAGCTAAAAAGCCTAACTATCATATATTATGTATATCAATGGAACATGTAACAATCTCATACAAAGCTCATAGCATAGAGCTCTTAGTGCAATATACAATTGTCACCCACTGTCATGCAGAAATTTGCATATATATGCACCAATTTCTTACCTCCTGATAGCTTGCCTCTAGTGCGTAATCCCTGAATGAATTCAACCTTGCCCCTCCTTGACTGTGCAATCCTCATTGGCCACTCCAATTTCTATGTATATGCATTGAATGCATCACTATAGTCACAATAGATAGTCCATCTCACCCTTTCACCTATCTCTCCACTGGGTCTCCACTGGATCTAACATGCAAGAAGTTAACTCTTGTATTTGTTCCATTGCATGTGAGTCACTAGTTTTAAATTGATTAAATAATTAATTCACTGAACTCTCATTAGTGTATAATGAGTTACAACTAGAAAAACTAAGTTTAACTCACTTAACTGAGTTAAACTAGATAACAAATCCCATAACTACTCTTCCAACTCAGTTAGAACTTGCCACTTCAGTTATAACGAAGTCCTCCATGCATGAGTAACCAACCAACCCTAGGAATTGTGTAATTCCTTCAGCCCACTGATGTGCCACATCTGTTTACTCAAATAAATTACTCCAAGAGAATAATTTGATATTTAGAGTCTGATTATTATTAAGCCCTAATAATAATCGACATACATTCTATTTTTAGATTGACGATCTATAAATATACTTTTCCCAATCTTCTAAAAATAGAAATTCATCCAAAGATATAATTTTCTCAACCATCTAGAATCAGCATCCTTCTAGCTTTAGAATATGCTCACCATTCTAAAAATAGACATACACCTAAAAATAGCCTACAGGCCCCACTTAATGAAGGTGCTTAATTTTCACTAACCTCATCATCTTGTTGAATCTCAACACTCCCTCTCAACAAGATAGGGATTATCCTTCACTCCGTTCCTACCTCTATGGTATTCGAATTTGCTCCTGGTGAGTGCCTTCGTCAGAATATCTATATCCTGATCTTCTGTAGGAATGTACTAAAGCAACATGATCTTCCGTTGCACACAATCTCTAATATGATGATACCAAATATCTATATGCTTAGATCTATCATGAAACACATGATTAATCAAGATTTTAATGCAACTGTGATTGTCACAATGAATCACTGTAGGATCTAAATGAGAACCAAACAAACCAACCAGGATCTTCCTCATCCAGATAGCCTCACATGCAGCTTGACTTGCTGCCATGTGCTCTTTCTGTCCGTTGGGCTACCTGCCCAATTTGCATCTGTGAAGCCATGCAACTTCACCTCATCCATATGTCTGTACCATAAACCATACTCAGATGTGCCCCTGAGATATCTCAAGACATGCTTGCCTGCCTTCCAAAAGATCTTGGTAGTTTTGACCATCGCTTGACTAAGATGATTCAATGTATAGCATATGTCCGGTCTTGTATTAACTAAATACATGAGTGAACCCACCAACTGTCGATAAATAGTGGCATCCACTACCTCTGCCGATGCAGCATCCTCTTTCCTCCAATTTCCTGGAAGAGGAGTATCCATGGGCTTGCAGTATTCCATGTGAAACTTACCAAGTATCTCCCGAGCATACTTGCCTTGAGACACAAACAGTTCACCTTCTCGCTACCATATTTCCAATCCAAGGAAATAATGAAGGAGGCCCAAATCCTTCATCTCAAACTCCTTTGCAAGATCTTCCTTGCATGAGTGTATCAACTGCTCATCACCCGTTAGTATTAAATCATCAACATAAATAACAATGATTAAAATCTTACCCTCCACCACAATTTGGTATAGGTTTGCATCCGCCTCACTCTTGGTGAAGCCAAGTCTAGTGAAATAGGTGTTGATCTGAGTGTACCAAGAACGGGGTGCTTGATTCATCCCATACAATGCTCTTTTGAGTCTACACACGTGTGACTCACTGTTGAAGATATCAAATCCTTCAGGCTGCTTAATGTACATTTCTTCCTCAATGATCCCATTAAGGAAAACAATCTTCACATCCATCTAATGAATGTGCCAATCCATATGCGCTGAGAGAGCAAGGATGCTCCTAAAAGGAAGATGTCTTTGTCACAATATACACTTGCTCATAAGGGCCATGTATCCAGTGAATCGGTCAGGTGATTGTCTCTAACTATGCTGTGATGTAGGGACTCCTAAATTAGTATCTCAGCTTCTGTGGTACGCTTCCTTCCTTTTCTAATGTTTGGTTCTTCATGAGTGGACTCCTCCACTCCATGAATCTCCTCTTGTGGCTGATCCACATCTAGAGGCTCATCTTTGGGAGCAAGTAGCTCCTCCTCTGCATGCAAGTGTAGCTCCCTCTCAAGCAAAAACTTCATGGCTTTCTCCTCATTGAATTTTATATCCCGTCACATGATATTCATCCGACTGTTTGGAAAATACACACAATAATTATGGGGTGTTTATATGTACCCCACAAATATCCCAGCTTCTGCAGTCAGCTCCAGCTTCTTCTTGGTGTCATTGGTCACATGAACATAAACATATGAGCCAAAAATTTGTAAATGAGAAACATCCAGCTTCTTACTAGTAAACGCTTCTTCAGGTGTACTCATGCCAAGTACTCTATGAGGACAACGGTTTTGCACATAAACCATAGTGTTGCATGCTTCCGCCACAAGTGCATTGGTATGCCTTGGTCATGCAACATAGCTCGTGCAGCACCCATGACTGTTCTGTTCTTCCTCTCCGTGACCCCATTATGCTGTGGGTTGTGAGGCACTATGAGTTCTCTTTGAATTCCTTCTTTTCTACAAAAGTCTTTGAATTCATTCGAGATATATTCATCACCATTATCGCTCTGCATAACCTTCACTTGATTCCCCGATTCCTTCTCCACCAATGCTTTAAACTAACAGAACTTTGAGAATGTTTGATCCTTCTTCTGCATGAAGAATATCCAACATCTACGAGAATAGTCATCAACAAAAATAACATAATGCCTGTGTTTTACTGTTGAAGCAACCAAGAAAGGTCCACACACGGATGTGTGAATTCTCTCCAAGATCACCAAAGCATGGTTCTCCTTCTCATGAAAGGTGGTCTTCACAAGCTTGCCCATTGTACATCCTTTGCACTGATCTGAATACGCATGTGTACCCTTGGTAAGTCTAGTATAAATCTACTGCAAAATCTTCAAGGCACCATGGTGAAGATGGCCCAATCTCCTGTGCCATAATTTGCCCTCATCCTGGCTCACCACCTCTTTTGCTTTGCCCACCATTGCAGCGCAACCATATACCTCCAACTTGTAGAGATTATTAACTCGAATCCCTATCCTCTTGGTTTGAACTATTGTTTTATGTCACAGGAAAGCTTTTCCATCATTGAAAACAACGTCATAACCTCTGCCCTCCAACATCACAACTGAGACCAAGTTCTTCTTCAAACCTGGAACATGCATAACATCTTTCAACAGAAATGGTTTACTTGAATCCCTCTTAAAGGTAATGGTTGAAATGCCAGTCACATTTTATCTACCATCGTCGCCCATCTCTTTATGCATTTGGAGATCTTTCTCCTCCAAGTCGCTGAACAACTCGTTATCTTCCATCATGTGGAAGGAAACACCACTATCAAGATACCACACTGATCCCATTGCACTTGAAACCAAGCATGCGATCATAGAGAAATAAATTTAAAATTGTGAGGCAAGGGCCTCCCCAGCTGTAGCTCCAACAACCTTCTTTTTCTTCTTTTTGTGTGGGCAGTTAGTGGCGAGATTCCCATGTTCGTGACAGTGAAAACACTTCACCTTGGACAAATCTAGCTTCTTTCCTTTAGCGTCGGATTTTGAATTTAATTTCTTCCCCTTCCCTTTCCTTGCTTTGGTAGCCAAAGCACAATCCTCTTCATCATCATGTTTTGATGAAGAGCCATCCCTGGTATTCTGCCTTATCTCCTCTTGCACAAGATCCAACCAAAGTCGCTCCCAATCCAGCAGTTTCTCCTGTCCATTGACAAAGCCTTCATAGATGTGCCAACTCTTCAAAAGCCCAAGGAGAGCCAAGCTCACCAAGTCATCATCCGCAACTATGAGTCGCACACTCCCCAGCTCATCCCTACATTGGAAAAACTTCGTGAGATATTTTGGAATACTATCGCCCTTCTCCATTTTGATTTTTTTGAGTTTA
This sequence comes from Pinus albicaulis, assembly GCA_034641835.2. NCBI lineage: Eukaryota > Viridiplantae > Streptophyta > Pinopsida > Pinales > Pinaceae > Pinus > Pinus albicaulis. Next base: position 183,059 of record JAXQQM020082088.1, read on the forward strand.
TATTTCAGCGCCAACTTCCTATAGTCATTGTTGCTTTGGAAAAGATCTGTCAAAGCCTTCCACATTTCAAATGGAGTGGCTTTCCCATGAAGGCTTGACACAATATGGTCCTTCACACCTTCCAACATAATCCTTCTTGTATTTTCTACCTTCTTTTGCCATGCGTCAAGTAATACAACATCGCTAGAAGTAGGCTTAGGAATATCATTGTCGATGAACTC